>JZKD02S1749089.1:102609-113451 GCA_000966675.3 Picea glauca | reverse complement strand
CCTCTGCTGAAGGAGAATTGAGTTTTGAAAGCATTGGAGATTGACTCATCTGTGAGATGCAGTTTGGTCTCATGTGTCACTAGAGAACCAATTAATTCATCTGTTGAAAAACTTGGTAGATCCTTGGATTCAAGGATTGTTGTTACAACCATTTCGAATTTCTTTGGTAAACTTCTGAGGATTTTCTCAACAATTCGTTGATCAGTGATGGTTTCACCAGTCAGTGTGATTTGGTTCACGATGCCCATGACTCTGGTCATGAACTGATCCACATTTTCGGACTCTGTCATCCTTAGGGTCTCGAATTGCATTCTCAAGGTCTGAAGTTTAATTGTTTTGACCCTGTCATTTCCTTGGTAGGAAGATTTAAGGATGTCCCAGGCCTGTTTTGAAGTACCAGCGCCTGTGATTTTTGAGAAAATCGAGTCATCCACAGAATTTTGAATCCAAAATTTAGCTTTATTTTCTCTGTTTCTCTGCGTTGCCTGAGCAATTTTTTGCTAATTATTCATGGCGGACAGGTCTGCTGGATCTGGTTCCACATATCCATGATCCACTGGATCCCAGCACTCTTGTGCTTGCAAGAAGGATCTCATCCGAAGAGACCAGAACTCATAGTTCTTTCCAAGAAGAATCGGACCCTGAGTTGGTCCTAAATTGCTAGATGACGCCATATTTTTAAAAAATTTAGCAAAAAACTGAGAAAAAAAATTCTTACTTACCTATCTCCTGCGTGTAATTTGCAGTGACTTCGGAACTCTGCAATTCAAAATTTCGCGAGTTTCGACTTTGCGAGTTTTGGTTTCGCGACTCAAATGCGCGACCTTTTGGTCTCTTGACTTTTGAAAAGCCGATTCCTGAAATGCCGAGTCCCGATGTCCTTCTTTCGTGCTTTCGGGACTTCAAATGCCGAAATGCCGAAATGTGCCTGTTGGACAATCAACGGTCCAGATTTGCTGATGATCTGACGGTCCAGATCCTATCGGGATTTCGCGAATCTATATTTCGCGACTCGTGATTCCTCGTCACGCTGCGCTTCCAAAACGCGAAGTCCGAATTGCCGATCTTGTTGAAATCGCTTTTTCGAAAAATTTCTCGAGATCCTGGATTGATGCCACGCGTCCCCAAAAGATGGACGATCCTCGTCGTTTCGCGATTTCGCAACTTGCAACTCCAAATCCTCTGTCAACTTGAAATCCCGGTAGCCGAAATGCCGACGGTTTCCTCGATGTTCGCCACGTGTCCGAATGAATGGACGATTGTGATCTTTTTTGGATTTTGGGACTTTCGCTGTGGAGTGTTGCGACCTTCGTCAACAAGTCCTCCGATATCCCAAACTCCGAAATGCCTAAATGATGGCACTTGGATCTGCTGCCACCTGTCCTCTGAGATGGACGGCTCACAATCCTCTCGGGATTTCGCGTATCGGGGTTTTGGAGAGCAGTTTCAGTCGCTCGTCCAACGCCCGATCCTCGATTTTGCAATCAGATCAGATCGATGGCTCATGATCTATCTCAATCCAATGATCCAGAATAACTCGTGATTTCGCGATTCGCGAATTCTCACGGCAGTCTTCTGACCTTTACACCTTGCGAGTCAGCGAAATGCCGAGATCTCGCCACGTGTCTCTTGATGGATGGTCTAGATGATTTCGGGATTTCGTGACTTCACAAGTCAAAATTTCTCCTATGCACTCCAGAGGACTAAACCTCATGCACTTTCTCGTGGATCCAACGACTGTCAATCCTCTGTGCAAGATCTAACGGTTGAAATTCTTTTGTCTTTTCCGCGCTCTCTTCATCCCTTTTGAACTGGATTTCTGCCTCGGATCTGTTCGCAGGATGAATCTTATGGCCGCGACGGTTGTTCTTTGAACCTGAGACGCGTTCTTTACTGCCTTTGCAAGGATTTTCTTTCACGGAAGAAAAATTCGTGAATCTTTCAAAGATTTGAAATAATTTCACGAGTTCTTTGTTCTCTGCTGCAATCTTTGACAGATTTGAGTGATTTCTGAAATGCTTGAAACGCTTCTTCTTTCTGCAACTATCTTTCATGAATTTGAACAAATGCTTTGAATTCTTCAAGAGTTCCCACATCCTACAGCTCTTCTTCGTGAATCTTTGATGATTCTTTGAAAATTGAACAAGAATCTTTACTATTTCTTCCTTCTCAGTCTTTGCTTCCTTCTCGTGTTTCTGCTCCTTGAAACTTTCGAGCGTAGTATGCTCTGCGACCTCGTGTGAGCTTCTTACACTGATCTTTTGAGCGTATGACGATCTGCTTCCTCGTGGAAGTTTCCTGCGAGGATCTTTCGAGAGGATGACGGACAACTCTCCAAGCCTTGTGAAAAGTCTGTGTTGAATGCTCTCAAGATCCGTGTAAGCTCTGCGCTGTTTGAGGATCGTGTTGCTCTCCAACCTGTGTGAAGAGGCTTACTACTATAGCTCTGATACCATGATAAATTGTGAAGCAAGAAATGCAGAGAGAAAGAATAGAACAGAAAACAGTTTATTAGAATATAAGAAGAAGAGTACAAAACGAGTACATGAAGAAGATCATGAAGAAGTAAGTACTATGCAAAGGGAAATGGCTGAGCTAAATAGGCTCAAGCAAAACAAGAATAGAAAGTACAGCTAGCTAGAACAGCTGGCAGTGTACAGTCAGCCTATTGAGGTTACATTATATTTAACAAATAGGAAAAGTGCCTATCATTTAGGGCTATGGAGTCAAGATAACAAAGAGGTTTGTAATGTGATGGAGCATATTAATAGGGAAACTAAAAGTGTACCCTATTATCACAAGATTTGTAATTGTGAAAAGTATTATTGTTTCTTAAAACTCAGCAAACTTAATTTTTGTTTCAATAGATTTTTATACTTTTTATACCCAGATCTGAAGACAACAACAAATTCTAAATCTGATCTATAACAGAAATATAACTGAGTTATAACAACCTTGCAAAGCACAGTGGAATTAATAGAAACCAAACACACAATAAAATAGACACTAGAGATACCCTGGAAACCCCAACTCCAGGAAAAACTGGCAACGAGGGTTTTATTATTTTCATCTCAGCAAGATCCAGAAAAAAAATTACAAAATTTGTGCAAAACCTAACACACTTCACCACAGAAAAATCTGGAAGGGTCTGCTGGGTCACAGATCCGCTTTCTTAGACTGTACATCCCTCCTGTCAGCATGTACAATTGTTGTACGATGCTAGTACGGTGCTGGTATGGCAGCTGGGAGACCCAATCTCCCTCACACGGACTGGGTGTGGGCTGAAGAAATACGGCTGGTGTAATCCAGCCTCCGTTTACTCCTCTTGCGGCTGAAAATTGGCCCCAAGACTCAGCCCTCTACTCTCCCACGGATCCCTCGACCTGTACACCTCAAGAACTCGGCCCCAACAGGAAGAGACTTGGCCTGTCCTCACGAATCTGCTCACAGCTAGGCTAGAGATGAAGGCTGGGTGCCGTCCAATCTCCCTCCCCGTCTCTTACCCCTTTCTGGAATTTTTCTCACCTTCAATATGCTGCTGAAAACCCTCTAGTGTCATACACCAATTCAATGATCTCCTCAAGCCACCCTCTCTTCTTATAAACCTCCAGTAAAGCCTTTTCATTTCAACGAAGGAGGAGTCTTCCCAACTTGTACATGTGATCGGATTCATCACAATAACCTGAGGAAACCATTTTAGAACTACCATCTATGTCCTTTTATAAACCATCGATCTAGCCAAAATTCCAATCTTTTGTTGGTGTGAGTGATGCGATAAATAGAAAGAAGACCGACTCCAATTCCTAGAACATGGAATTATCCAAACTTGGTGGTGTCAATGATGACATTAGCGCAAGTTGAAGCTTGTAAGGTTGAGTTATAACCAATGATCACTTTCTCTCCACCATGTTGTTGTCAATAATTGGAGAGGAAGTGTAGAGGTTTGGTCATATGCTTGGTAGCTCCAAAGTCAGCAACCCATTCCTGTGAAGTGGAGGAGCACCAATAAGTGAAGTGCACATCCATATGTGCATTGTAAGATGAGTTCATCAAGTTCAACAAGACCATAAAGAAGAAGCCTTCATAGGAAAAATGAAGTCTTTAGAAGTTCTCCTTGATAGACCTAAGAGAAAGAGAGTTACCAGGAAAAAAAATTGCACCATGCTACCTCTTGTTGTAAAACAAAGGAAGGAAGAGAGCGCTAGACTTGAAAGAGGATTGATACATGAGGGAACCCTAGAAAAGTAAGTGTTGACCTTGAAGGAGGATTTAAACCCTAGGAAAAGAGGCATTCGACTTGAATAAGGATTTAAACCCTGGAAAAGGAGATGATCCAAAAAACCCTAGTTTTGAAGTCATAAAGAAGCCTTAAGCAATGCCACTAGCCAAAAATCATTTAGTTCAGCCACTGAATTGAGTAAGTGAGATTCACACCCGCTCCGATACCATGTTGAGATTCACAAGAGAGAGGGAGAAAATTGAATTGGACCAACAAAAACCCAAATTTTACAATAAAAAGGAACATAAACCAGCACTAGGGAAGCACAACACTTGAAGAGATGCCACACAAGAAGAGCACAATGCTACAGAGAGAAAACAACCCAAGAACAAGTGCACTATAGATACAAAGAAACTGACACACAATAGGGAGTGTAACACTTGATGATTTCCTTAGGCAAATCACTTTTATTAAGAATGAATGAATCGCATGAGTATTCAAAATACTAATGAGAATTGGGTATTTACACATAACTCAAGAAGTAGGGTGCTTTCCCCAATAGGGTTTTAAGCCTACGTGTAGAAGGTCAGCCTCAGCCAAACCTACAAATATAATAATGATACAATATAAGGTCGATCGTGGCTGAAAGTGAATATTACACTATTTTCAATAGGATCCACCTTTACTTTACATATCATCATTTGACAACTAGTTGATATCTTTGGCTTAGATACCATGAACGAGAGGCATCTATTTCATCAAAATCATTTAGGACTTAGCCTTATCCCCTTCAACCACATTGATATGGGGAGTGCACCCATCGAGTTTGACTTAGTTCGCCTTTGCAATAAGTGATTCAACTTGTCACTAGGCCACAACCTGAAATGCTTGTTGTTCAATTCCTTTGTTGTTTTGTGATGAACCAAATTTAGCAGTAATCAAAGTTATCAATATGAACTTTGCTTTTTTCACATATAGGCTACTTTGAGGCTTAGTATTCTAGTTTGAGCTGTTGTGCTTTGGGTAGTGACATGATCTTTATCATTTGATAGGACTCTAATTTCTTAGTCTTTCATTATCTGTATTTTAAATATGATTTCTTTTATAATATATGGATGTGTTCAAGGCATATCCTTTGTCTACCTTGTCCAAAACATTTCATGTATAGTGTTTATGTGTATCAATAATCATGGATGTCTTACTAATGCATTTCCCATATCCGTGTTTTCCCTTTTTCCACTTTCTTGGATTGTTCAATGAAAATTAGGTCCGTATTCTATGTATTACAAACCTTGTCAACAAAGGAGAAAAGTTTGCAACTCTCGTGGGACCTTATAGTAAACAAATAGATCTGTAACCCAATTTCTTGTTTTAATTCCAGATGGCGTTTTCCTACTGCAAATGACTTTGGTTCAGAAATAATTCCTGCTTCAGCAAAAGAATACTTTGTAAAGGTGTGATAGTGACATCTCTTATTTCAAATTATTAATCCAAAATGGATTATATTGCTCATACTAGAAAAACATCTCTGATCTCAGATATGCTTATCAAATTTAGCCAAATATGTCTTGACTTTAGACCTAGTTCCAATGAAGCTTGATTTGGAAATGTTTAACTTAAGGAAAATTTTTGTGAGTGAAAACTGATAGGATGTTCGTACCATTTTATTTTTTGATATATACATTCCCTAGTATGTGAATTTAATACAATGAAGCTGATAAGTCTCAGAACATACAAGCAATCTTTTGCTTAAGATGTTGTGGTTGGGAAGTATCTATTCCACCTAATTTGCTTGGAACTTGCACCGGGTCCTAACCACACGAAATGGCCTGCTTATGCAAGTGAGATGGCCCACGAGGGCCAAACATGTCTTTGAGGGGATTTGAACCTTGGTGGAGGGAATAACAGCACCCGTACTTTATGAACCAACCAAGTATCATCAACATTTTTACCAAATTTATAGTTTATAATTGATTATTAAACTTTTTATTTTCAAAAGGACTGGGTGTTATACTTATGCTAAACTATAGATTACAACAAGCCAAACTTTACAACACAATGATTTCCCCTTATACCTAAGCGAGAAGGGAAACCATTTCTGAGTAGGCACGCATATCATGAGTCAAATATACTTCCTAAATAAAAGCAGCTTAATAGAAATCTGAGCCCTTAAGTCATATAACAATCTATAAAATTCCATGTTACGACAAATCCTAGTTAGAGCTATCAAAATTAATATCACATGTCACTTTCCAAAGATAAGAAAGTAATGAGATCGAGAACATGCTACTTCCACCATGTAGGTCTTTTACAAATTTGACGACCACCTAAGATAGCTACTGTCCATTGATTGGTACAAAAATATCACGGAACCTGTGGTCAATATGGGCCATAGTTGCCCAACAACCTACAATGCCAAAATATGTGGTTAATATTTTCTGTCCCANTGTTGTACGATGCTAGTACGGTGCTGGTATGGCAGCTGGGAGACCCAATCTCCCTCACACGGACTGGGTGTGGGCTGAAGAAATACGGCTGGTGTAATCCAGCCTCCGTTTACTCCTCTTGCGGCTGAAAATTGGCCCCAAGACTCAGCCCTCTACTCTCCCACGGATCCCTCGACCTGTACACCTCAAGAACTCGGCCCCAACAGGAAGAGACTTGGCCTGTCCTCACGAATCTGCTCACAGCTAGGCTAGAGATGAAGGCTGGGTGCCGTCCAATCTCCCTCCCCGTCTCTTACCCCTTTCTGGAATTTTTCTCACCTTCAATATGCTGCTGAAAACCCTCTAGTGTCATACACCAATTCAATGATCTCCTCAAGCCACCCTCTCTTCTTATAAACCTCCAGTAAAGCCTTTTCATTTCAACGAAGGAGGAGTCTTCCCAACTTGTACATGTGATCGGATTCATCACAATAACCTGAGGAAACCATTTTAGAACTACCATCTATGTCCTTTTATAAACCATCGATCTAGCCAAAATTCCAATCTTTTGTTGGTGTGAGTGATGCGATAAATAGAAAGAAGACCGACTCCAATTCCTAGAACATGGAATTATCCAAACTTGGTGGTGTCAATGATGACATTAGCGCAAGTTGAAGCTTGTAAGGTTGAGTTATAACCAATGATCACTTTCTCTCCACCATGTTGTTGTCAATAATTGGAGAGGAAGTGTAGAGGTTTGGTCATATGCTTGGTAGCTCCAAAGTCAGCAACCCATTCCTGTGAAGTGGAGGAGCACCAATAAGTGAAGTGCACATCCATATGTGCATTGTAAGATGAGTTCATCAAGTTCAACAACACCGTAAAGAAGAAGCCTTCGTAGGAAAAATGAAGTCTTTAGAAGTTCTCCTTGATAGACCTAAGAGAAAGAGAGTTACCAGGAAAAAAAATTGTACCGTGCTACCTCTTGTTGTAAAACAAAGGAAGGAAGAGAGCGCTAGACTTGAAGGAGGATTGATACATAAGGGAACCCTAGAAAAGTAAGTGTTGACCTTGAAGGAGGATTTAAACCCTAGGAAAAGAGGCATTGGACTTGAATAAGGATTTAAACCCTGGAAAAGGAGATGATCCAAAAAACCCTAGTTTTGAAGTCATAAAGAAGCCTCAAGCAATGCCACTAGCCAAAAATCATTTAGTTCAGCCACTGAATTGAGTAAGTGAGATTCACACCCGCTCCAATACCATGTTGAGATTCACAAGAGAGAGGGAGAAAATTGAACTGGACCAACAAAAACCCAAATTTTACAATAAAAAGGAACATAAACCAGCACTAGGGAAGCACAACACTTGAAGAGATGCCACACAAGAAGAGCACAATGCTACAGAGAGAAAACAACCCAAGAACAAGTGCACTATAGATACAAAGAAACTGACACACAATAGGGAGTGTAACACTTGATGATTTCCTTAGGCAAATCACTTTTATTAAGAATGAATGAATCGCATGAGTATTCAAAATACTAATGAGAATTGGGTATTTACACATAACTCAAGAAGTAGGGTGCTTTCCCCAATAGGGTTTTAAGCCTACGTGTAGAAGGTCAGCCTCAGCCAAACCTACAAATATAATAATGATACAATATAAGGTCGATCGTGGCTGAAAGTGAATATTACACTATTTTCAATAGGATCCACCTTTACTTTACATATCATCATTTGACAACTAGTTGATATCTTTGGCTTAGATACCATGAACGAGAGGCATCTATTTCATCAAAATCATTTAGGACTTAGCCTTATCCCCTTCAACCACATTGATATGGGGAGTGCACCCATCGAGTTTGACTTAGTTCGCCTTTGCAATAAGTGATTCAACTTGTCACTAGGCCACAACCTGAAATGCTTGTTGTTCAATTCCTTTGTTGTTTTGTGATGAACCAAATTTAGCAGTAATCAAAGTTATCAATATGAACTTTGCTTTTTTCACATATAGGCTACTTTGAGGCTTAGTATTCTAGTTTGAGCTGTTGTGCTTTGGGTAGTGACATGATCTTTATCATTTGATAGGACTCTAATTTCTTAGTCTTTCATTATCTGTATTTTAAATATGATTTCTTTTATAATATATGGATGTGTTCAAGGCATATCCTTTGTCTACCTTGTCCAAAACATTTCATGTATAGTGTTTATGTGTATCAATAATCATGGATGTCTTACTAATGCATTTCCCATATCCGTGTTTTCCCTTTTTCCACTTTCTTGGATTGTTCAATGAAAATTAGGTCCGTATTCTATGTATTACAAACCTTGTCAACAAAGGAGAAAAGTTTGCAACTCTCGTGGGACCTTATAGTAAACAAATAGATCTGTAACCCAATTTCTTGTTTTAATTCCAGATGGCGTTTTCCTACTGCAAATGACTTTGGTTCAGAAATAATTCCTGCTTCAGCAAAAGAATACTTTGTAAAGGTGTGATAGTGACATCTCTTATTTCAAATTATTAATCCAAAATGGATTATATTGCTCATACTAGAAAAACATCTCTGATCTCAGATATGCTTATCAAATTTAGCCAAATATGTCTTGACTTTAGACCTAGTTCCAATGAAGCTTGATTTGGAAATGTTTAACTTAAGGAAAATTTTTGTGAGTGAAAACTGATAGGATGTTCGTACCATTTTATTTTTTGATATATACATTCCCTAGTATGTGAATTTAATACAATGAAGCTGATAAGTCTCAGAACATACAAGCAATCTTTTGCTTAAGATGTTGTGGTTGGGAAGTATCTATTCCACCTAATTTGCTTGGAACTTGCACCGGGTCCTAACCACACGAAATGGCCTGCTTATGCAAGTGAGATGGCCCACGAGGGCCAAACATGTCTTTGAGGGGATTTGAACCTTGGTGGAGGGAATAACAGCACCCGTACTTTATGAACCAACCAAGTATCATCAACATTTTTACCAAATTTATAGTTTATAATTGATTATTAAACTTTTTATTTTCAAAAGGACTGGGTGTTATACTTATGCTAAACTATAGATTACAACAAGCCAAACTTTACAACACAATGATTTCCCCTTATACCTAAGCGAGAAGGGAAACCATTTCTGAGTAGGCACGCATATCATGAGTCAAATATACTTCCTAAATAAAAGCAGCTTAATAGAAATCTGAGCCCTTAAGTCATATAACAATCTATAAAATTCCATGTTACGACAAATCCTAGTTAGAGCTATCAAAATTAATATCACATGTCACTTTCCAAAGATAAGAAAGTAATGAGATCGAGAACATGCTACTTCCACCATGTAGGTCTTTTACAAATTTGACGACCACCTAAGATAGCTACTGTCCATTGATTGGTACAAAAATATCACGGAACCTGTGGTCAATATGGGCCATAGTTGCCCAACAACCTACAATGCCAAAATATGTGGTTAATATTTTCTGTCCCACCAGGCTGCACACAGAGACCATTAGTGAGATTAGTCCTATACGTTCAATGTTTGCTAGCCAGTCCTTGAAATAGAGCTTGCTAGACCAGTCTGTCAGATTGAATGCACAAGGGAAGTACCAAATGGTGTTAGCTCTCCTTAGCCAATGCTCCTCACCATTCCTAGTCATCCATTTAGAATTTAGATTATTAACGATACTAGCCTTGAGAATTCAGTTTATTAACAATAATAAACTACAAGCATCAAAAACTAAGTAAAAACAAGGAAAATCAAGTCGTGTTCCGGGAATAGAAAGATTTATCCCCGACAACGGTGCCAAAAATGTTGCCGCCTTATACACACCTGGGAGATGTGGAAGAAATCTTCAATCCACTCGGTGTGTCCTTGGGCGCAAGTGAGAGTTAAGGTGCTGTCACCTAATCCTCAACTCCTCTGTCTAGGCCAACTCCTAGCGAAGCCAAGGGGGGTAGTCCCTAACAAAAATACTAAGGGTTTTAATCTAAGTACAGAATTGAAATCTAGGAGTTTATTATTCTTTCAAACCATCAACCATTGACTGAATAAAACATGAAATAAACATTCACCACGATATATAATTAAATAAGCATACACTTGCATCAAAAGGATACTGAGAAACAATTGTTAGGTGCAAGTTTCATTTTAATTAAACATATAACCAATCTTGAAATGAAGCCTGTGGCTTTGCTGAGTGTGAAAA
>JZKD02S1749089.1:61680-83850 GCA_000966675.3 Picea glauca | reverse complement strand
ATCTTGAATATATTTGTGTCCTAATATTTTGGACGTTGTCTCATAGATGTGCATATTTGATAATTCATATTTTCTGAATGTATTCCCAACTTCATTTTGGCTGTAAGTATGACTTTGGATGTGATTTATTGTCGTCATAAGTCCAACTACTGTACTGGTTCCACTAGTTCTAGCTGATCTAGTATCTATTTCATGCTATTAGTATGTCCTAATAGGGGTTTCAATAGTGGTTGATATTTTTATATTTTGTACACGACTGAATTACATTTTGATAATGGTTTTCAAATTTCATAGTTAGTTATGGTTGTATATGAATTCCTATCACTTGGAGTACTTGTAATGTCCCCCACCTCTTGATGAAGAGGTTTGGGAAGACTTAGTGGTCTAGGCATCCCCACTAGACCATAGTCTCACACAAAGGGGAAAAGTCAACCAAACTAATGTTATATTTTTAAGTTGACTTAAGGAAAAGGTAAAAAGGGTTAAAAAGGTAACTCAATAAAGGAATAGAGCGTTGGAGGTTGAGTTAGGAGTTGACCCTAGGGGTTAACTTAACTCAATAGGGAAACATAAAAAAGGTATAAAAAGAAGGCTAGGGTGCACCTCTCATTTCATCTTGGATATTTGGTATTTGCCTGTTGATGCTCTTGAGCATACAGTTTTGAGAGTTTTGATATTACAAACCCTAGAGAACAACTTAGTGACCTGAGGGGAATTTGTTTATTTTATGACAAGAAAAATAAATGTGAGACTAATTACTAGATCCACACTGACCAGGCCCCTTTCAAGGTCGCTGAGGGGATGGTTTATTTACCAAATTGAAATTGTGGAAATAAAGCTAATCTAGCAATTAGTGTTCTACTTGCAAAAAAGGAAAAATGATCTAAATAATTAATTGTGATTTATGATGGAACAAAGATTACTTTTAGCTTAAACACTTATGCAAAATCAAATCTAAACTAAAACTCTGCAAAAATTGACACCATCACCGAAAACACCGTTCCCCAGGGGGGAATGAAGAGCGGGAGCTTGTAGTCCCACTGATTTTATTATGATCTTTACACAAGGCTTATGGAAGTGACTTGTGATCATTCATTAAGGGGGTCACAAGTCTTTACAATGCTTTACAAAGAGTTATTAAGTAAAATGGGTGCTCCCGGGGGTCTCGGATGCTCCTTATCCACCCAAAACGGACAGAGTTTCTTCCTATCTGTTCATCAACCTGCATAAAAAAGCGAAAAAAAGATAGCAAAAGATGCCCAAAAACACTTTGGAAGTGTCTTGGGTTATTAGTAAAAAATCTACAAAATTTGACTAAGTAAAACTTATGTAAAACTAGCAAAATTTTAAATTTAAACTAAGTAATGAAAGCCCTTTTCTTACTATTCTTTTCGCTGTCCTAAAACAGAAATATAAAGACAGTAAGCTTTGCTTAAATAAGAAAATTAATCTCTTGGAAGACACTTATCTTTAGCCTTTTAAATTTGCCGGAAAGATTAAGACTAAGAAGCAAGCTAGATCTAGTTAAAACTTTCTTTAGAAATTGAGATCTAACTACTTGCTTTGAAATGCATAAAGTAAAATGAGATATTCAATATTAGAACCAACAATCCTTTACTTTATAAATGTTTAGAATAAGTAACCAAAGATATAAAGTTTATGAGAGAGAGAAGAAAAGAAATGCTTGAATTTCTTGAATCCTTGGGTAATGGAGTCTCCTTTTTCCGATGGAGAGTGGAGGGACTATGTTTCTTCACCACAAATTTTGAAGAGTGAGGGGGTAGAAAACTAGCTTAGCCTCTCCTTCAAATGAGATATCCTGCACAACTTCAAACTTCTTGCAAAGTGGTTAACCGCATTGGTGTAATATAATTTAGAAGAATTTGAGAGCATGAGAATTAAGCAAAATAAGCATGCACATAAAACTAACTAGCATATATAAACAATAGAAAACAAGAAGCAAGAAAGCTTCCTACTTCTATCCTATTGAGAGATAGCTCCCTTACAAGGCCAAGATTTACTAAAATAAATTGCAAGAAATAATCAACAACACATATACCTCATGTACACCATACACATAGATGATCCACACACATAAGCTCTACACCATCAAGTAGCCTCCAAAGTCTTTTTATTCAAATAGGAATGATAAACCGATTACAATAGCAAGCATCTCACCCAAGCTCCAATTAGCAAATAAAGGGAGATGGCTTTCTTATTTATACACAAATGGGTGGAGTTCCCAATGAGGAGGGTGCATCAAGTCATGGAGGAGGGCGCACCACATGGTAGAGCAAAGGCTGCCAAGTGTGGGATGAGGGCTGCCACCTCTCCCACAATTAAACAAATGTCAAATCCTAGATTTTGGAGAAGGAGAACGTGCCACCTCTCAATAGAGTGGGCTGCCACCTCAAGGGTGCGCCACCTCTCCAAGAGGGGTGCACTTCCCAATACACATGTGCCAAAAACTTCCCAAATAAATCTTCAATCAATCTTCAATCAACTTGGCTTTGTCCCCTTTGACTATCTCCTTGATTTTTGTGCTTTTATTTTGCCTTTGACATGTCCCCACATGTTCCTTTATTTTTGTCCTTGCTGATTTTTATTGATTTAATTTGACTTTTTTGGGTTTTTGAGAGTAAAATTAATTTTAAGTGATTAAAATCACTAATTTTACTCAAATAAGTGGGTACTTAGGTAACATGGGTGCTATAGGTCCAAAAATGAGCATCCCCATGGCCTATTTGGTCCCCAAATACAACTTTTTTAAAGTATCTTTATTTTTTTAATTAAAAATTGCCGAATTTTGGCAATTTTTTAATTAACTGAAAAAATTAAAAAATCCTAGGAGGGACTTAATACATTTCCATAAGACTCTAGGAGGAAGTTTAGCATGGTAATATACATTAGACACTAGGCTTAGATCTATGCTCAAGCCTAACCATGGGCATATACTCCATCTCTGGAGGGATTGAGTGAAAAAACTCATAAATTATAAATTGCCTGAAAACGGCAAAATATAATTAGTAAGTGAAAAAACACTCCAGAGTACACTCATGCTTAGGACTTAAGGTGGCTAAGACCTTTTACAAATTCATCATGCAAACACCTCTTATTACAATTTTTTATGGAAATGTAAAGTAAAAGGGTGGTCTTTATGACCGACTAAACTTCTGAACTCTGAATTTTGAACAAATGATGTTCAAACTTTGGCAGCTCGCTAGAAGTCCATCTCAGTGCAACTTTGATGGATAACAAGCCCGAATGGCATAACCAGAAACTCGAAATGGCCAAAATGGCACCGAAATGTCGTCTTCTCTATGTCCTGCTCTTTGATGCTAATCTGATGATATCCAGAGCGTAGATCAATCTTCGAGAAGAAAACTTCCCCATGCATCTCATCCATCAACTCGTCAATGCTAGGGATAGGATATCGGTTTTTGTTGGTTTTCTTATTCAAAGCCTGGTAATCGATCCACATCCTCATGGTACCATCCTTCTTCAGGACTAAGACAACTGAAGAGGCGAATGGACTGCTACTAGGTCTGATGTGTCCCATTTCCAGCAATTCCTTGATTGCTTTTTCTATCTCATCCTTGAACCTCTTAGGATGACGATAGGGGGGGGTGATCATGGGTTTGGCCCCCTCCTCCAACTTAATGGTGTGCTCAAATCCCCTGTCCCGCGGTCTCCCTGGTGGAATCGAACCAAAAACCTGTTGATGTCATCCCAACAAGTTCCTGATCTCTGTCTGATACTACGGTCGACCCTCAGAATCCTTCCGCGTAGTGATCAAGCACTCTGTGGAAAATGCTTCCTTCTCATGCCTGAAGATCCTCTCCATCCTCTTGGCTGAGACTGTCCTGGGTGCTCCTGTCGACATGCCCCTTAGGACAACCCTCTTCCTATCACTATCTCTGAATCCCATCTCTAAGGTTTGGTAGTTGGTGGTGATTTTACCCAAGGTGATCAACCACTGAACTCCCAAAACCACATCTGTGTCTGATAGGTCAACCACATAAAATGTATCTCTCACGGTGTAGTTGCCCAACTTAATCTCCAAGTCCGGAACTCTGTCTAGACACTCCATTGTATGGCCATCTGCTACTACGACATCAAATCCCTCAAACTCCTCTGTCTAAAGGGCCCGTCTTGATACCAATGAAGTGTCGATGAAGTTGTGGGTGGCCCCACCATCTATCAGGGAGATTTCCCGCTGTCCCTGAATAGTACCTCTGATCCAGAGGGTTTCGTACCTAGGTACACCAGAAAGAGTCGCTATGACTCTGCCCTTTTTTGGTTTCCATCTGCTAACCTGCTCAGGCGGCTGTGGAACAACCGGTGGGTGGGCCCCTGCCAACGTCGGTGGTCTACAGGAAGGATGCTCCTCCGCCTGATCTGGCTCCTCCTCTAAGCTAGTGGATCCACTGTCCTGCTCCTCCTCCTCACTATCCACACTGTCTATGGCCACCTCAATATAGTGAATCTCTCCCTTGCCCATGCACTTGTGGCCTGGGACCCAAGGATCTCTGTAGTTGAAGCAAAGCTTCTTCCTCATAAGCTCTCGCCTCGTCTCATCATCCAACTTCTCCTTACCCTTCCATTCCCTTTGTAATGGCTTCCGTTCCTGATCCTTCTGTGGTACGAAGGGTTTGGAAAAGGGTTTAGTTTTTGGCACTAAGTCTGCCAAATCTCTAGTGCATAGGATGGCATCCTGCAGGGTGCGAGGTTGGTATGCCTTCACCCATCCTCTCAAGGGTTCTGTAAGCCCTTCTGTGAATAACATGATCATTCAAGGCTCAGATATATTTGTCACTGCCACTGCTACCCGCTGAAACTCTGAGATGAATGCCTCTACTATGCCAGTTTGTCTCAACTGGGCTAGATCTTTGAAATGGATCTCTGGATCCCTCCTGTCAAATCTATCCATGAGTCTCTCTGTGAACTCTCAGTAGGAGGTGATGCAACTGTGGCCCAATGTCACCAATCCATGATACCACCACTTGTGTGCTTCACCCTCTAAGTGTAAGGTGGCGAAACTAATGGCCTCTGTCTTGATCATCTGGTTGAGCTTGTAGTAGGTGGCAAGCTTCTGTACCCAATCTGTAGCGATGCATTTGGACGATCCGTCGAAAGAAGGTATGGTGAGTTTACCAACTTTCCGGATGAAATCAATGTTATGCCCCTGCTGCTGTTGCTGCGGCCCTCCTCTCTGTGGCTCTCTGGGGCGATTCCTAATTCTGAGCCCACAATACTCGACTAGGGTCATATCCTGATGGAAGTCACGACCCAATGCTGCATACTCTCTCTGATACTCTGCAATGTCCTCTGCATGAGTGGGCGGTCTCTGTGCTATCGGCATCTGTGCTGCTACCGGGGTGCCCTCTGGAAACTGGGAAACAAAGGTCGAGGAATCCTACTCGCAGGGGTGTATGTGCGAGTGGGTGACTGGGGTCTACTGCCTGCCCCTGAGTTCCCCTATGCTGCATGTGGGGCTTGTGTGCCTAGAATGTCCACCATAGCCAATCTATCAACCACCTGAGCCAAGGACTGAGACATGGTCTGCTAACTAGCTAACACATCACTGATAACCTGCATGAAGGCTGCCTCTGGTTCCATGGGGGCCTTACCACTGCCCTCTGGTCACTCATATCTATCACCCAGTCTCCTCTCTGCTTCGTGCTCGGCCTCGCGCTCTGATCTTCTTTCTACTTCTCTGTGTGCCTCTTCCTCTTCCTCTGAACTGGGAGGGAAAGGAGGAAAGTTAGGCCTAGGCCTTCTTTCCTTGTGCCTGTTGTAAGTGACATATTCGTCACCTACATGCTCACGACCATCTGGGTCTTCTGCTGCACTCATAGTCTTTAGTGACAGGATGGCAAGACTAAAGCTCTGATACCACTGAAAGATCCCTGATCTCGCTGATCAAGGTATTTTCTACTGATCTAATGTTCTATCTCGCAGATCTGATACACTAGGGGTTTCTGGATGTGTTTTATCTTCAGATCTGATACTTTGGGGGTTTCTAGATGCCTTTTAGTTGTGTGTTTGAGATGTTTATGGTTATTGCATGTGCATGTTGTATATTTATGGTTTAAACAATATATAGAGGATGCATGTGGAAATAAAGAACATCAACTGCCCAATAATGTGTATTATGCAACTCAAGCATGGAAATACAATAATATACTGGAAATATAGAGTATAGTCGTCAGTTAGATCTCATGGATCGTCACTGGAATACAAGCAAATAGCATAAAAATACCTGTGATCAGAAGATGAAGGCAGATCTGATGCATGCACGGATACATCAGCAAAATAGCCGATTCTGGAGAAGTACAGTAATTGCTACAAGCTGGAAAACCCGTCCGGAAGGTTAGACCCGTCGGAATGAGCTGGAAATTGTCCCAATAGAAGCACCCTGACCTCTAGACTGAAATGGATGAGTACCGGATGTCAGATTTGGTCTCTGAGGCACTGGATCTCGACCTCCGGGGGTCTGTGCACCTCCCTGGACACTGGATGTGCCCCAAATGATTCCCCCAACGGAATCAGCTGCTATAGGACTCAAAACGATCTCGCCAAATGCGGAACTGGGATGGGAGGGTTTCCCCGGATCTGCTCTGATGCTCCATCTGCAACCTCAAATGTCCCGCCGGAAGAGCTGTGCCCTAAATGGTTTGATGATGTGCCCTGCAAGATTCCACCATCAAAATCTAATGGAAAGTGGCTCAATCTAAGCACCCTGGCTGGATCTCAACTGGGTTGGAAGGAAAATGCAATCTGAGCTTGGACCTCGTGCAGCTCCACAAACCCTCAAACTGACTTGCGCCCTCACTGGCTGAGCTGCGCACACTGTAGCTGGATACTCCTGAATAACACAGTGAAATACCTGGATGGTATCTCCGATGGGCTAGGGTGTGTCTCTCAACACCAAAACCGATCAATGGTGGTGGTTTCCTCTAGAAATCCACAAAATAGTAAAGTTAGCTCTCTTCCTCCTCTGGGAACTCTCAACATCAAATCATAACAATGCATAATGAGGAATTAGATCAAATTCCTCCCTTTATACCCTTCCCGATCTAATTCACCATTGACCTGACTTAAGCTAGGCGCTTTTCCTCCTAAGGTGAATAATTAATTAATTAAGTCCCCCTTTAGCACCTTTTCATTCTAATTCTTTGTTGACTTAGGCTTAAGTGACTTTTCCTAAGATTTTTGGCTTAATTCATCGTTTAGCCACCAAATCACCCTTATTTCTCCATCTTGTTCCCTGTTTGAGCCTGACTATAGTCTATGGGAACACATAGACTACTAAGTCACTCCCTGCTGGCCTACTCTTGGGAATGGGACATCACAAGGTACTGCGTGGGCCTCCATGTGGTGGTAGTGCAAAAGTAGATGCAGATGGCTGCGACAGAGATGAAGATGAAGCCACTACTGTTTTCGCTGGAATCTTGGACATGGGGACCCTAGCACTGGATGGGGGTGGAATCTCAACATGATCATCATCGTCCAAAAGAACACTCTCCAATTGCTCTAAAATCAATACTCCATCCTCCAAATTATCCTCCTCCAGATTGTTGTCCCAACGCCTCAAGTTTTGATTCATTTGTGCCTCCTCATAGTAATGGGACAACAATTGCAAGTTGTAATGAACATAGACCAAGCTCTCTGCCAGACTTACATTCAACCTGTTCCTATTAATGCTATGGATGAAACTGTAGGTGCTCCAACACCTCTCTGCAGAAGAAGTGTTCACCACCTGTGAAAGCACCTGTGTTGCCAAACATTGTAGCTATGGGGTACGCCATGCATGTTCCACCACTCAAGAGAACTCAGATTTCCTTGATCTCTAACTGCATGGTCGGTCCCAAAGGCACCATTGCTAAGGATGTAATGGCTCAATTGTCTCCTTATGTTGTCACACTCCTCCTCGTTCGGGATGAGTTTATCTAATGCTTTCATATAATCTGCTTGAACCTCTAGATCTTGGTGTGGTCTTTTCTTGGTCCCACAACCAGGTGTTGGTGATGAAAGCCATGATACATGATAGTATTTAGGTGTTAGCACATATGCTAAGGCATGTAGTGGAATATTTAGCATTTCCCACCTTTAGGCGCCTATTGAAGGTGAGACAAGCTTTGGGTGCTATGGTGGTGAGTGACTTTAGCAGAAAAGTATGGGTGTACTTCCTGATACAAATCTGAAACTTTTCAAAAATTCAGAGAGTCAAAGCCATGACAGATAGACAAACTGGAAAATAGATCAAGATACTCAAGTTTGATAGCGGTGGTGAGTATGACTCCAGAGAATTCATAGATTTTTGCAAACAGCAAGGGATTGTCAGAAAGTTCACTACAAGATACACTCCACAACAAAATGGAGTATCTGAGAGAAAGAATAGGACAATTATGAACATGGCCAGGAGCATGCTTAAGGCCAAGAAGCTGTCAAATGAGTAGTGGGCTGAAGAAGTAGCATGTTCAGTCCACATTTTGAACAGATCCCCAACCGGCAATTTGAAAGACAATGTTCCTGAAGAAGCTTGGAGCGGTAAGAAAATCATTGTTTCATATTTTAGAGATTTTGGATGTGTAGCCTATGCACGTGTTCCAGAACAGTTGAGGAAGAAACTAGATGACAGAAGTGAGAGATGTATCTTTATAGGCTATAGTGAACAGTCAAAATCTTATTGACTGTACAATCCTGTCACAAAAGGTTTCATTGTGAGCAGGGATGTTAAGTTTCAAGAAGACAAAGTTTGGGAGGATCAGACAAGTGAACCAGTTAATATCTAGACTCCCTTTCCACAGATGGATGAACATCAACCTACAGAACAACAAAACACACCTACAATTCCAAGATTGGAATTTCAGGATCAAGAAGAACAGGCTGGCCACAATCCTTCTTCCAGCATGGATTCAGATCCAACAATAGCTTCTTTAAGGAATCAGAAAACAAGAAGTTTGCAGGATATCTATGAACACCTTGATGATGATCAAGCACATTTTGCTTTACTTGTCATATCATCCAACCTACTTTGAAGAAGCCGTAAAAAAAAAACAGTTGGTTGATGCTATGAATGAAGAAATAGAAGCCATTGAAAGAAATCACACTTGGGAACTTGCAGATCTTCTAGCAGAAAAGACCAGCATTGGAGTCAAATGGGTGTACAAGACAAAGTACAATGAAAAAGGCACAGTGGAGAAGCACAAAGCCAAACTTGTTGCAAAAGGATATGTTCAACAACCTGGTGTGGACTATGGAGAAACATTTTCTCCTGTTGCATGATTGGATACAGTCAGAACAATTTTAGTTGTTGCAGCTCAACACAAGTGGTCAGTTTACCAACCGGATGTGAAATCATCCTTCCTAAATGGTATATTAGAGGAAGATGTCTATGTGGATCAGCCACCAGGGTTTCAGATCAAAGGACAAGAACACAAGGTGTATGAGTTGAAGAAGGTATTATATGGTTTGAAGCAAGCTCCAAGAGCTTGGTACAGTCGGTTTGACTCTTATTTTCACAGCTATGGATTCAAAAAGCAACAATGAACCCACTCTCTACACCAAACAAGATCAACATGGTAATATTTTAATTGTGTGCCTCTATGTTGATGATATATATACAAGAAATTGGTTGTTTAATGAATTTAAATAGCCATGCAAGATGAATTTGAAATGACATATTTAGGGTCAATGAAGTATTTTCTTGGTTTGGAAATTGATCAGTCAGAAAATGGCATATTTATCAGTCAGAAGAAGTATTCTAAGGATGTCCTCAAGAGGTTCAGAATGGATAACTGTAATCCTGCAAACACTCCAATAGTTACAGGAACTCAACTTAGTAAATCTGATAAAGGAGGAGAAATCAATCCTACACTGTACAATAAACTTATTGGGAGTCTCCTGTACCTCACAGCAACAAGACCTGATATTATGTATACAGTCAGTTTACTTTCCAGATTCATGGAGTCACCAAAGGATACTCATTGGAATGTCGGAAAACAAATCCTGAGGTACATAGCAGGATCAATGAATGAAGGCATCTGCTATACCAGTTCTGAAAATGATTGTCTAATTGGCTATACAGACAACGATTTTGCAGGTAGCATTGATGATTGAAAAAGCACATCTGGTTATGTGTTCTTTCTAGGCAGCAATCTGATTTCATGGCAATCCAAGAAGCAACCTATTACTGCTCTCTCTTCAGCAGAAGCAGAATATGTTGCAGCTAGTTCAGCATCTTGTCAAGCAGTTTGGTTAAGAAGATTCTTGGATGATCTTAAGCATCAAACAAAGGAGCCAATTCAAATTTTCTGTGACAACAGTTCAGCCATTGCACTATCAAAGAACCATGTGTTTCACAAAAAGAGTAAACACATTGACACTTGCTATCACTTCATACACGAATTAGTAAATAATGGTCTCATAAATTTGAAATTCTGTGGAACAAAGGAACAATTGGCAGATGTATTTACCAAACCTTTGGCAAGCAATAGTTTTGTTTCTCAGAAACAACAGTTAGGAATCAGAGATAGTCATWATTAAGGGGGAGTGTTGTAATTACTCCTTAGGAATAAGTGATGTTCATAATTAAGGGGGAGCGTTATTTATTGAATTACTCCATCACTATCGTAGGTGGACAACTCACATTTTTGAGTTGTGGCAAGTGTCTTTAGTCAGTAACAACTGTAATTGTCTTTGTGACAAATGTAATAGTCTAGGTGACAAGTGTAGACATCGGCATGCAGTTTACTGTTCTATTTATTCCAGTTAATCATGAGAGGAGCTTTAGTTAGTGCTCCAAATTTCTTCATTGTGTGATTTTTGTCTTCGTATCTCTGTTCTTCTAAATTGTTTCAGTTCTAAGCTAGGGCTGTAATTCATTTTTGTAAGCTGTAACATTACTGAGTTAACCTGCATGTTCCAGCTTAAACAATATTAGGTCACTGGTTATTTTGTGGCTGTAATTTGATATGTTATTTCCTCCAGCGCTTTTTCGAATGACTTCCATTTGTTTAGTGTCATTGAGTAGGAAAGCACTTCACAAATATATAGCATTACTGAATGAAAACGAATTGAAGAATATACTTTTTGTGTTGTCAGTAGACAGCTTCACCTGCATTTATAGTTTCTGAGTATGTATTTGTAAATTGACTCTTGGGTACTCTTAGGCTTTTCCAGCTTCTACTTCAATCTAGATTACATGCAATTATCCCATTTTGAGATTATGGTGTAAAGAGCATAATTGATTGGTTAATTTACATTCCCACTTCCATAAGGAAATTCTCAAAAGATTCTTTTGGCTTTTCATTACCTTGGTTCATTATCAGCATGCAACATTAGCACCTATGCACAAATATGTTGCATACACAGACAGGAGTTGTATTTTATTAACTGCCCTACAGAATTGAATGGTAATACAAAAGTGAACTTGATTGCATTCCTTTCCTAAAATAAGGCCTTTTCTGACCTGCTCTCCTTGTCTGTCAAAGCAGCCGCCAAAATTCAGCTTTTATGATGCAAAGAAACCTATTTATACATCACCACGGAACGTACCGCCGACCAAAGTTGATAATTGTAAGGTGGGGTGTCGCTGCTGCATTGCCATATATGTACTTAAGTTATATGAGATCACAAATTAGCCGTACCTTGCACATATGTAGAGAGATTGATTTTTATAAATTTGTTTTTAAAGAAAGTTTTGTACTCTTTAAAAAAAAATAGTGAAGGTGAATCTATGGGTTCTTTAACTCATTGAGCAAGACTGAGAGTGAATGGAAAAAAATTTCTAGTTTCGTACTCTTTACAAAAGGTGAAGGTGCACCTATGAGTCCAATAACTTAATGAACAAGACTAGAGAGTGAATGGAGAAGAACTTTTATTTGTATTTCATTAACTGGTTCTATAAAAGGTGTCTCTTCATGTGCTACATTCACTTTGTTACCATGGGACGAAATATGTTATAAAAGGGCCCTCATTACATACTTGGAAAATTTTGCAGATCGTGGATTCTATCGTGTCCCATGGATGCTTCCTGCAAAACTGTTCTATCGAGCACTCTATCATTGGTATCCGATCTCGGATAGAATCTGATGTTTCATTGCAGGTCTGGATAGAATAGACTAGGATTTGATTTGATTTATCAAGAATTTACATAAATCTCACAGGGAGATGTTGAGTCCCTTTTCTGGTCGTATAATTAAGATAACAGAAATCATAAGAACCATGCAGTTTGATTGTTGAGACATATTGAGGTGTTTACTTAGAATGCTCTCTCTTTCGCATGCTTGTAGGATGCAGTGATGCTTGGGGCAGATTACTATGAAACGGATGCTGAAGTGACATCACTTCTTGCTGAAGGAAAAGTTCCCGTTGGAATTGGACAAAACACTAAAATCAGGCAGGAAGATAATTGTGCAATTGCCTTCATATATTATGCTGCATTAAGTTGAAAGGCTTCGCTGTTCAAACTTCACTTATCTCTGTGCTTTCCTGTTTTGCAGGAATTGTATTATTGACAAAAATGCACGGATTGGAAAAAATGTTACCATAGCCAATTCAGAGGTGTGAGTCTCTGTAACTTGCATAAATTATGTGTGTTAACATAAAGAATTCATTTGATTCCTAAATTCTTCTATTTTATACATAATCGCATCATCCGAAATTCCAAAGAATTATATTGATAATTAGTACAAACAGCCAACAAATGAGATATTAACTTGGATAGGAATTGGTAACCACGTTAGAGAATTATAGTGCCTTCGTTTGGCCCCAAAGTAATTTTTGTATTACATTCCGAGATAGATGTACACATGCTAGTCATGGACTCTACTTGGTTGTATCTAGTTAGTGATGTTAAATATAGTGCACAGTTCTATAAATAGAACACTAAAACAGATTTTACTACAACCATAATTCCTCTTCTGTGAGTGAAGTGGAGATTTAGGTGCGCAAAGCCAGGACATGTGGGCATAACCAAACTGGTTTTGTTTAGTATCCTCGAGTTGCTCTTTATGGCTATCTTATGATTTTCACTGTTTCCTATAGACGAAAATTGACTTGTACTCTAGTCTCTAAGAAGTCTTTACCCATTTCGAGAGGACATTCTCAGGCTTTGTATCGGTACCTTCATGATGGTTGATGAAGATGGTGCTAGCTACTCTTTTCTTTCTGGTGCAGATTAGTGCTTCTCTTCTTGTAGAGCAGTACCTGTTTATGTTTCTTTCTCCGGGGTTTACCTCGTGCTTAGTAGCTTACTGTTTACCTCTTTATATTGTTTTTTTTTTTAATTATTACTTAATTTTGCCCCTGGGAGTTGCCTTGGGCACTCCCACATAACCTTTATCACACGCTGTACTTTCTGTTGGAGTATTAAGACTCCAATAGTTTAATGTAATAATGTCACACTGTGTTAAAATGATTTTAATAAAAGATTATTCATCGTCAATTGTCATTAGTTAAGAATAGTTACGTGACGTAGATATTATAAACCACCTGTGAGTCTCCCTCACTGTCTGTGATCACTTCTTGAATAATAAATTTATTCTTCGTTGTTTCATATCTTGTACATTGTCGGAAGATATCATAACAATACTGACCTGGGAAGAAGTTCAAAATTACAAAGTTGAATGAAGGGTTTTGATTCTTGAAATTTTTAATTAAAGCATGGGTTTGTAGAATTGTTAGTGATATGATGGTTAAACATGTACAACTAACAAAATTATGGAATGACAATCAAAGCATAACAAAATTATGGAATGACAATCAAAGCATCATCAAGTTGACAAATAATCCAATTTTTCATTCACAGGAAGCATATCGAAGTTCAACACCACTATATCGAAGCATTGGTACAGAACAAAGAAGTTCAATTGGCCTATTGTAGGATTGAAGACCTTGACAAATAATCCAATTTTTCATTCACAGGAAGCATATCGAAGTTCAACACCACTATATCGAAGCATTGGTACAGAACAAAGAAGTTCAATTGGCCTATTGCAGGATTGAAGACCAAGCAATATAAATCTTTACAAAGGCACTAAATAGAGAGAAATTTGAAAAATTTAAAGATTTATCAAGTACAAATGAAAATAAAATAAACATAAAGGGGTTGGGAGGTGTTAAAAAATATTGTAATGTTAATTTATATTTATGTAATAAATATTAAATTTAGGGTTTAGTCAATTAATAAATCTTAGTAAAAATTAACAATAAAAATTATGTTAAAACAAATGAAAATTACGTATTGGAAATTAATAAGAGTTTAGGTGTTAACCAACTTATTCCGTTATGTATGTGCATTCTTTCTATGTGTGGAGACATGTAGTATGTGTTATCAGTCAAGTTGTAGGTCCAAACCACAATATGGCAACAACTAAGAGAACACCTAACCACTGTCACCCTAGATAGGTATTCCCGTCACTTTAGAGATGAAGTAATCACCTCACGAGGGGAATCTCAGGTGACTCTAGGGGAAAAGAGATGGAAAATGAAGAGATGATGAAGTGTCCCCCTATAGGTCAATGATCGAAGCTAAGAAGGGCTTTGAAAGAGTCTCGTAGATGGTAAAAGATGTGCCACAAGTGATTGTACCTTCCAAGAAGTGATTGTACCTGCCCGAGACACAAGGAAAACAAAGATACAAGCCCAATAATATGTTGGACAAGCAAGTTAAGCTTGTTGTCCCTAATTGCAGCAATAAATAGTAATATATATCAGCAACAAAGAGTAATAAGAGCTGCAAATAAAGTTGCTAAAAGTCTAGTTAATGATACAAGAGCTAAACTAGATATTGTTGAAGTTTGAGTAGCTTCGAAAGATATTAATCATATTGTATTTGACCAAGAAAAAACCCTAAAGAATAATATTATATTATATTTATTAAGTTGGCCCTATTGTGCCTTTGTAAAAGTCTGCCCTATTGTGCCTTGACAAGTCAAATGTAAAATAGAAAGATAAAGTGGACAGGTCGGCCCTGACCAATTACTGGGGGGCACAACTTGTATTTATAAGAGGCTAGGTGCCTCATTTGAAAAGGACACACAACAAGCTCTCTCACACAGTGCACAAGTCTTGGAGAGTGACACAACTACAGAAGAGGAGTGACACAGCAACAAAGGAAAGGTGTTCCAGTGAAGGGTTTTGGATATCGAGTGAAGGACTATCTTGGTTTAGTGGTGCGCTACTATATTTTGGTTAGGGTTTCTGGTGGATCTTTTGTTTTGGTGAGATCTCTCTTGAAAGAGACATTTTACTTGTTGAAGAATCTATATTGAAGAAGCTTTGTTGGGTTTTCTCCCCCACAAGGGTTTCCCAGGATAAATCTTGTGTATACTGTGGATGTCTTTCTTTCAGTGATCCTTATGCATGCAGTTATTGTTTTAATAGACTAAAGTTAAAGAATAATACACACACTTAACTGCTTAAGAAGAATTTTAACATGGTATGAGAGCGGGCCTGAAAGAAGCCATTTGCACAGTTTAGAAGAGCTTGCTGGGGAAACTAAGACCATAGGGATACTCTCCTAACCCTAGCGCATCTTTCCTTGGGATTAGATTCTCAGTTTGATGAAGTTTTGTAAACTGCAACTGGTGTTGCAACTGCAAAAAATCCTAGAAGGTGTTTTCACTCAGTTTTTGAAGGATGTTGGTCAAAGTAAGACCACTAAGGAACTCGCATTAGGAGGGTGCATCTATCCCTCGGAGCAGAATTCCAAAATTCCTATTTTGAAAAATTAGGGTTTCCTCATAAACCCTAGTCTTCAGAGCTGCAAAATTGAAGCTGGAACTGGTCACCTTGACATAGCACTCTCTCGTTAGTAAAAAACCTTTCTTTGAAATTTTATATCTCTATATTGTACTGTTCAAGCACAGGATGGAACCCAGTACCAAGCTTGATGAGAAGCTTGAAGGTGTTGATAACTTTCGAGCATTGAACTACAGAGTGATGCTCATTCTAGAAGAGAATGATCTAGAAGATTTTGTAAAAGAAGAAGTTCCATAACCTAATGAAGATGAGGCCAAAGAAAAGTACAAAAAGAACCTAGTGAAGGCGAAGAGAATCATTGTTGATTCTATCAAGGATCAGTTGATCCCCCATGTCTCATCATTAATAACTCCCAAGCAAATGTTTAATGCCTTATCTCGATTGTATGAAGGAAAGAATATCAACCGGAAGATGACCTTGAGAACACAACTCAAGAATGTGGAGATGCAAAGTTCAGAAACTATCCAATCATACATCACAAGAGTGTCTCAGATCAAAGAACCGCTAGAATCCATTGGAGACACAATCGAAGAAGCCAAGTTGGTGATGACTACTTTTGGTCTCCCCGGATCTTGGGAATCATTCATTCAAGCTATATGTTCAAGAAGAAGGCTAACAAGTTTTAGTGACTATGGGAGGATTGTAGTTAGGAAGAAGCTAGATTTGTAGCAAGGGAAGAGAAACTAGGTGAGGAAAAAAATCAAGCCCTAGCAGCACATATCAGAAAAGGAAAAAGAAAGAAGGAAATTCACTCACATAAGAAACCTCATGGATTACAAAAGACTCACAAGTTCAAGAAGGATTTCTCAAGTTACAGATGTTTCATTTGTTAGAAGATGGGACACATTGCCATAAACTGTCCCAACTCCAAAGGTCAAGTCAAAAAAGGAAAGTATAAAATACATCATGCTCATGCCGTAGAAGATGATGAACATAATCATGAGAAAACCAAAGAAGAAGTCTCAAGTGAAGAATATGTTTTGATTTCAGCTCTTACAGGTACAGTCACTTATGGAAGTGACACATGGCTTATTGATAGTGGTGCTTCTAAGCACATGACTGGTTATAAGGAATCTCTCTCAGATCTAGCTCAGAAAGATTCACCTCACAAGGTGAAGTTAGGTGATGACTATTAATATCCCATTAAAGGAGTAGGAGAAGCATCCTACAAGTTAGACTCCGAAAAACCTATGAAGATGAAGGATGTTTTGTATGTACCTAGTTTGAAGAAGAATCTCCTTTCTATCTCAACTTTAGATAAGAAAAGGATTCAGAGTTGCTTTCATTGATGGAGAAGTCCTCATGTGGCCTAAAGGAAAATCTATTGATGATGCAGTAGTGATTGGGGTCCAAGAAGGATGCTTATACAAGTTAAAAGGATATTTTTTTTCAGCATTAGTACATAGTACAGTTACTCCAAGTGAACTATGGCATAGGAGGTTTGCTCATATACATTACAAAGCCCTACCTATCGTGAACAAGATGGTAACAGGTTTGCCAGAAATCCAAGCAGACCATGAAGGAATATGCAAGGGATGTGCACAAGGCAAGAACGTGAAGAAACCATTTCCAAGCAGTGATAGCAAAGTTAAAGGGGTCTTGGACATTATACATTCAGACGTGTGTGGACTGATGTCAGTCGCTTCACTTAGCAAGTATGTATACTATGTTTCATTTATTGATGATTTCTCACGAAAAACTTGGATTTACTTTTTGAAGGCTAAAAATGAAGTGTTCAACAAGTTCAAAGAGTTCAAGGCACTTGTTGAAAACTTGTCTGAAAAGAAGATAAAAATACTAAGGTCAAATAATGGAGGTGAATTCACATAAGATGAATTCAAGTCATTCTCTAAGGAAGTTGGGATTAAGAGGGAGCTCTCTACTCCCTACAATCCTCAACATAATGGTGTGGCAGAAAGAAAGAACCGTACAATCATGGAAGCAGTAAAAGCAACGATTCATGATCAAGACTTATCGATGCATCTGTGGGAATAGGCAGTCAGAACCGTTGTGTATGTGCAGAACAAAAGTCCCCACAGAGTCTTTGGGAACAAGACACCAGAAGAGATGTTTACATGTGAAAATATTGAGGTCAGTCACCTGAGGATATTTGGCTGTCCAGTATGTGCATGTCCCCAAGGACAAGAGATCAAAGTTGGACCCTTCAGGAAAGAAGGGTATATTTGTTGGATATAGTGAGACATCAAAGGCATACAAAGTTTACATCCCTGGTCATCATCAGATTGAGACTAGCAGAGATGTCACCTTCGATGAGGATACAACTTTCAGTATATTGAGACAACATCATTCAGATGAGGTTCATGATGAGGAGCCTGAAGCTCCCTGAGTTAGAGATACAGATGCAAGTGATGATGTTGCACTAGAAGATCATGATATGGAAGAACCACAGATACCTGCAGATTCATCCCGAGAGATGAATACCAAGAAGAGAAGACCAACTTGGGCTCGAGAAATCATTCAAGATGCAGATAAGTATGGTGCTCTAGATGGATCCTTAAGAGAAAGTAAGAGGTCATGACCTTACTCTAGTTATGTGGCATTGCTAAGTGACATTATTGATGTTGAGCCTACTAATTATGAAGAAGCAGCAAAGAAGAAAGAATGGAAGGATGCCATGGTTGAAGAGTACCAGTCCATTATAAAGAATGATGTTTGGGATGTGGTTCCAAGACCGAAAGAGAAGACAGTTGTAAGTTCCAAATGGATTTACAAGACAAAGCATTCAACATATGGAAGTATCGAGAAGTACAAGGAAAGATTCGTAGCATGTGGTTTCTCCCAGAAAGAAGGAATAGATTATGAGGATAAATTTTCTCCTGTGGCTAGATACACTTCGATTAGAGCTATACTTGCATTAGTTGTAGTAAAGAAATGGAAGGTACACCAGATGGACATGAAGACAACCTTTCTAAATGGTGTAACAAAAGAGGAAGTGTATGTGGAGCAGCCACAAGGTTTTGAGACACATGAAAGTTAGACACGTGTGTAGATTGAAGAAAACCTTGTATGGGTTAAAACAACCACCCAGAGCATGGTACGGTAGAATTGACAGCTTCCTGATTAGATTGGGCTTTACCAAGAGTAAAGCAGATTCCAACCTATACTTCAAGGTTGTGGATGGTGGACTAGTGATACTACTATTGTATGTAGATGACTTGTTTCTAACAAGAAAAGATAATCTTATCATCAAAAGTAAGAGGAATATTGTTGCAGAGTTTGAGATGAAATATCTAGGCATGATGCATTACTTTCTAGGTCTAGAGGTATGGAAGAGACCGAGTGAGATTTTCCTTAATCAAGGAAAAAAATGCTATTGAGATTCTGAAGAGATTCAAAATGATGGATTGCAAGGCCATGCCCACATCGATGGTGACAAGCCTAAAGTTGTTGAGCGATACATCTTCAGAGACAATGGATGCCACTATGTATAGACAGATGATTGGTTCGTTGATGTACTTAACGAACACGAGGCCAGATATATGTTTTGCGATGAACACATTGAGTCATTTTATGGTTGAGACAATAAGTGTTCACTTGGTTGTAGCAAACCATGTGATGAGGTACTTGAAGGGTACAATTGATTATGGAATCAAATATGCTTCAGATTGTGAGATAAGCCTACAAGGATTTACTGATTCAAATTGGGCCAATAGTGTGGAAGACCGGAAGAGTACATCTGGATGTTGCTTCAGTATGGGATCAATTCTCATCTCATGGTTTAGCAGGAAACAGACTAATGTGGCACTTAGTACAGCTGAAGCAGAGTATATAGTAGCTTGTTCAGCTAGCAACGAAGTAGTGTGGCTTTGGAAGCTTCTTGCAGGATTGTTTGATCTCGATTTAGAGGCAACTTGTATCTGGTGTGACAACCAGAGTTGTGTGAAGTTGAAAGAGAACCCAGTGTTCCATGACAATTCCAAGCACATCGAGATCAGGTACCATTATATAAGAGATATGGTACATGTTATCGCACAGTTTGTAGGAAAGGTTTAGGTAGCTTGAGTCAAGGCTTCAAACTGGCGTAACAGGAGCTTCCCCACCCACTGTCACCTCGATGGGGAGCTCTTTCTATTTAGGGTGGCTAATCCCAAGGGAGACGTCCCTAGTAATCTGGGGTTCTGAAGGAGAAGGATCAAGGTTTAAGGCTTCAAAGGCTAAAGATAAGCTTCCCTTCACAGATTACTGCCCAAATGATAGTCAAAGAGAGGGTATTCCACTGAGAAGGGCACCTGTTTGCGAGACAAGGCAAATAAAGCTAAAACGTGCTGCAGTGGTTAGTACTTCACAAATATCGATGACTATCTTTAATACATATGAGCAATGATGAAAGTAATTATTGACGAAGTCAATGATTGCAATTAAACTTATATTTTATGTCACTTCTTCAATAAAGACACAAGAGATATCAGCATTCAATGTGTACAATTAAATCTTTGTATTATCACAATGCAATAAATATCTCAAATCTGCTCATAAATAAATATTGTTGCTGCGTCACAATTGCAGAATTAGGGTGACGTCAGCCCCATTTCTGGTTGGTTTTAGCTAGACAAATAAGTGGACGTTTTGTTAAACAAGCCAATAAAAAATTGCCCAACACTTAGATGTTAATAAAACCACAACGTTTCACACTAAACAAAGTTTAAAAGGAGGGGTAACGTCATCAAAATTGCTGCTGCTGCAAAAGTGACGTCAGCCCTAATTTGAGGTTAGTTTAGGAGGCAAAGAGGTGGACGTTTTGCAAATTAGACCAATGAAAATATTCAACACATCAATGCCAATCAAAGGATGACCTAGCCGCAATTTTTATACCAATCAAAAGTCTAAATAAGGCATGACGTCATCTAGCTAGCTAGGGTTAGTCTAGACGCTAGGGTTAGTTAGGGTTTCAAATAAAAGTGTTTTAAAAGAGTGTTTAAGCACAAAAAAGCTCAATGTTGTACTTCTAGACTAGTGCCTTGGGTTAATGGAGTCAAATGGAGAGAAGCTATGGCTTGGAGAGATTTAAACCTAGGGACAAGAGGGTTAGGTTCAATGGTGCTGCTATGGCAGGGCCACCAAATCAAAACCCTAAGAGGAAAAGGCTTATTCAGGTGTAGCTAAAGGTAGGCCTGATGCTTCTCCTTCTTTCCTTAAGACTCTTTTGGCAAAACGGCTAGCTAATAAACACAAATCTATGGCTGAAAAGTGTTGCTTGGGGACAAGGCTTTTCAAAACCCTAGAAGTCAAACCCTAGGTGTAAAGTAAATTAGGCCTAGGACGCCTTCTTTCTTCAATTTATGTTCAAAACTAACTCAAGATAAAAGAATGGCTAGTGTAGCTATGGCTAGGCTAAACCTTCTTTAATCAATGGCTAATAAGCTTTTACCATGGGGACATGAAGCCACAATCTACTTGTGTGTTGGCTCCCTAGGGTTTCAATGATTAAGCACAATAATAACAATGTAACTATGCATGTAAGATATTTAATCAACAACCATTCAATCAAGAAGTTTTGATGAGAAAAACACTTACAAATTCATGAAGAAGCTTATCAAACCCTAGTTGTAAACCTTCCAATGATAAATAGCACCATGCATATGCCAAAAGAGAATCCTCCAAGATGTAGCGCCTCAACTCCAAAAGACAAGAATAACCAAGAAAAAGACTAGAAAGTATCTCTCACAAGAGAGCAAGTTTTGTTATTCCAAATGAGGGTAAAACGTCCTCAATTTATATCATGTTTATGACCTTTAATTACAAAATAGGCCATTAAAAACAGCCAACAAGGCTGACATTACAATATTTCATTATTTGTCACTTAAAATGCTAAAAATGTCAAAATAGAGCTAAAATGGGAGACGTCAAGCCCCTCTGGGGGAGACGTTGTCCCTTTCAGGGCATAATCAGCATCCAAGGAGCAAAACGTTGGCCCCTCTGGGCCTCCTGCAAGCTGCCACACGTGCCACAAGGTCCAAACATGTTGCCACATCCCCCAGGAAACGTCCAGTCTACCCTGGTGGCGTCCTGCCTCTCAAAGCCATCATACCACCTGTAGGGGATGATCCCCCATAGGTCAATCTCTGCCAAAGCGTCCTGATGAGGGCGTCCTTCTTCTTCTGCATGTAAGGGCTCGTCACAACTCTGTCCTGCCTCTGCCATCCCAGCAACCATCTGATGAGCTCTTCAGCCCCATGGAGGTCTGAGCTAATCATCTCCCCATGTGCACCAATCCTCTGGTACCTATCCACCGGGCATGGTCCTGCACATCAAAGACTACGCCGTCCATGGGCTCATCAGTCCTAGATATCATAGCAATGTAAATCATATCTCATTATTAAAGTTATCAAACATATGCATGAAATCCCTAACAAATCATCTAAGAGCTCAAAGACATTA
>JZKD02S1749089.1:31654-48790 GCA_000966675.3 Picea glauca | reverse complement strand
CCAGAAATCCACAAAACAGTAAGGTCGGCTCTCCTCCTCCTCTGGGAACTCTCAACATCAAATCATAACAATGCATAATGAATTAGGTTGCTTTACCCTTCCTTTATAGCTTCTCAAAACCCTAATTCGTTGTGGACCTTTTCCCTCCAAGTGACTTTTACTTTATTTTATTATTCCTTGATTATATCACTTGATTAATTAATTAATTAATTAACCATTTTGCCTCTAAAAAGTGATTTATCCATCGTGATGGCTTCTCCGGCCACTGAAAGTCACTTCTCATCATCTTATCTTGTAATACTCTTCCTCCCGATTCCGATGAGCTATTACACTAAGAGGTTTCTCCAAGTAATATGCCCATTATGACCTTCTTAGTGAATTTAATTAAGATATGACCCATAATAACTCAAAATTACGAAAATCATCGGAATGCAACAAAACCAAAGCCCAGCTGTGCAGAATGGATCCTAATGATGAACGATACAAGTCGGGCCCAAATAAACCCCTCGGTATCTCCCAAACTCTCTGTCACCCCTATCTGGCTACTCGGGCAGGCATAACACTCTGAAATGTTGTAATGTTATAATGTCCCAAAATGGGGACATTACAATCTTTTGGAGAGGAATTTTTGTATTGGTCTAAGTCATCTCTTGACATTGTATTGGCAATCTATAATAAGGAAGTTTTAATGGGTTTTCTTCCCCTAGAGGGTTTCCCAGAATAAATGTTGTGTCTCTTGTGAATGTGTATTTCTCAGTGATCTTGTTCTTATGTTGTTGTTATCTATTGAAATGAAAAGAACTATAATAATGGCATAAACATTAACAGTAATAACCAAGAAGTATCACCTGCCTGAGAACAAAGCAACAATGAAACTACATGTGCAAGTTTGCTTACTGGTTAGTACTTCATATAATAAATGGCTTCCTGATAATAAGCACTAGGTAAACAATATTACTGATGAAGCAAATAGAAGTTGTACAATAGCAATGATTATAATATCACTTCACAATAAATGCTAATGGCATTCAATATAACAATATCAACACTTTAGAAATAACGCCTTAGCCAACCATTCAATTGCTTTAAATATGAAATAACTGTTGCTTATAAGATGTTTATAGCATTAAAGAAGACGACATCACATAGGTTAGAGGTTAGTTTTAGGCTAGGTTTAGTAAAGTTAGGGTTTGTTTAAAGGATTAGAGAGTTGTTTTTTATCATAATACTCATAGGCTAGGTCTTAGATCAGTGCGTTTCCTAGGGTTAATGGAGTCAAAGGGAGGACGCAAGAGCTGAAGGATCAAATAATGTAATAAGGATAAGGACTAGAGGATTTAGCCTTGAGGTGTTGCTAGAGCAAGGCCTTAAGGACACAAACCCTAGGGGAGAGAGGCTCACCTTGGTGTGGATGAACTAGGCCTCGGTGCTCTCTCCTCCTTCCTTAACTCACTCGCAATTATGGCTAGCTGAAAATGAAGCATTAAACCAAGACAGGAGGGTTTGATGAAGCAGATTGTTGCTACAACAAGGCTCTATCAGCAATCCCTAGAAAAATCGGCCCCAAGTGTAGAGAACCTAGGCTTAAGGCGTATCCTTCTTCTCAGTTTAAGGATAGTATGGCTAGCATATGAAGAGGGGAAAAATGAGTGTAGCTAAGGATAGGCTCAATCCTCTTCAGCATGAAAGAGTAGAGTGTTGCTATGGCAAGGCTCTATCTCATTTCAGTGAACAAAATGGCTAGAAATCTTGACGGGGACATGAGACAAGGACCTACAATGTGTGCTTGTCCCCTAGGGTTCATTTAGCAAATTATAACCATAAATGCAAGAGAAATAAAACTACAACCATTCATTCAAGAAGTTTTGCAGAAATTTACTTACATTTGACCAAGAAATCAAGTAGAAAACCCTAGTTGTAACACCTTCCACCAAGATAAATGCCAAAAATGCCAAGAAGAATCTTCATTCAACAAGTGCGCCTCACTATTTCAGCCAAAACCCTAGAATAGGGCACAAATTTCAGACCTCACCAAGTGGTGAGTGAGTTGTGATGAAAAAATGAAGGTAAAAATCCCTCATTTATACCATTCCATGACCTAATTTTACTTTTTAGGTCATGTAAAAGGCTGGCAAGGCCAAAATACTAAAAATCATACTGTTTTACATTAAAATGTTAAATCTAAACCCTAATCAAGCTGAAAAGAGTTAAAAATCCCCTCTAAGGGGGATGTTAGCCTCTTCTAGGGAAAATGAAGCATCCTGGAGCAAAACGTTAGCCCTCCTTGGGCTTCTCCAACCTGCCACATGTGCCACTGCTGCCCAGTCTGCCTCCCAAGATGTCCAATAGGTTGGATGATGTCATGGTCATCAAGGGTGACATCCCAGGCCTTCCAAGGCCAATTTTCCACTGAAAAGGGCTCAACCCGCCTAGGTCAAGCTGTGTCGGGGTGCCTCTAGTGGAACGTCCTCTTCTTCTCTGGTGAAAAGCCCTTGATCCATCTCTATCCTGTCTCTGCCCCTTGATGGAGTCTCAACATCCACCTGATGGGCTCTTCAGCCCCATGGAGGTCTGAACTAATCATCTCCCCATGTGTACCGGTCCAAAATGGTACCTGTCCGTCGGGCATGGTCCTGCACATCAAAAGGTACACCCTCCATGGGCTCATCTGTCACAAGGATAATAGCAATGTCAATCACATTTCATCATCAATATTATTAAACATGTGCATAAAATCCCTAATACATCAGTTAACAGCTCAAAGACGTTACACAAGCCTACAATACAAGTCTGGAGAAAAGGACAAGGCATCCTATTGGGATAGTGTCCACAGAAGAAGGAAAGTTCCCCGAAGAAAACTTCATCCAAGCCATGTAAGTGGGTGATGTGGTCCGGGGATGTCCAAACATGTGGGTGCAGTGTGGGCTAAGGATGCAAAAATGTTACCTGTGGGTGCCTTTGTAGAAGGTGAGTTGTACCTGTCATGGATGCATTTTTTCCAAGCCCATTCTTTGCCTTTTATTCTTCATTCTTTTATTCTTTTATCTTTTATTTCTTTTTGTTCAAGAGCTAATCAGGGGACACTGCCCTAGCATGGTGACCAGTGGTGACAGTGTTACCCACATGTATTTTCACAGAAATGAGAAGGATGGCTCGTGATGAGACCCCCTTTCCATTGGCCATGCAACCAAGAGTCATTGCCCTAGCGTGGTGACCAGCTAATGGCAATTTCATACTGTTAGATACCCATGGACCTAATAGGCTGGCTCGTGATGAGACCCCCTATCCTCTAGTTAGGCCTTGTTTTATTATTTTTTCGGGTCCCTCTTGTTTCTTGCTGAGAATCTTTTTATTGCTTTCTCGGGGATCCCTGGGCGAAGCATATCGAGGTTTTATTTTTAGGCTTTTATCTCTTACTAGCTTGCTTTTACCTTCTGGACCTTTAACCCCTTCTTCCCATGAGATAAGGTGCAATCCTGAAAATAGGTCAACCCAATGTCTGGACAAGTGGAATGGGATAGGTGAGCGGGAAACAAGATGGAAAAGTGATACTATGATGGGAGTGGACGATGGCTTCTCAGAAATTCCCCCTAGTGGCAAACCAAAACCTACAGATACAGGCTTGCTAGGGCACCTGTCAATTCCCCCAAACATGGTCAAGTGGGCAAGTGTAAGATCCAAGCAGTTGTTAGAAATAAAAGGAATTAGATGCATACATTCAATGGTTTTGATGATCAAAGTGACACATACCATGATACCTAGACTAATTCCCTCATGGAGCAAGAACCTTCTCTGACGCAGGACCAAGCCGATGGTGGTGGATACTGCTGCTGCTGACAAGACAAAGATACTGGAAGAAAGAAAAGGTGGGCCCTCCAGGGCCACGCTAAAGTCAATCCTGCTCTCGGTACTCCATGTCTAGGACCTGTGGGTCTTGAGACATGATCTCCTAGTTATCCCTGAAAGTGGGGGATAACATGGCCAATAATTCGGTCTGGCTGAATAAGGTCTTTGAATCAACTAAAACTCTCTAGGATGATAGATTGGGCAGTCACAAACCCCTGAGAGAACTTTCAAGGTCAGATTTGAGGTATAGCCTCCTAGATTTGCAAATCACTGAATCACCAAATCGTCCTCTCTCTCCTAAATCCGTCCCAACCTACAGACAATGATAGGGTCGTGATAACTCCTCAAGGAAACCTCCAAACTGGTCAGTAAGGGCCTGCAAGCAAAACCCTAATGCTGAATTCTCCCAAAGCTTCCTCAATAGGCTGGATCGAACTGTTCTTCCACAAATGGTGCGTCCTTGCTGGAAAGCCCTAACTGGTATAGCCCTACTAATCCTCCTGAATAGATGATGGATGTAGAATGGTGTGGGTGGATTATTTCATCCCCGAGACCAAGCTTGGAACAAGGTGAGTGGAATATTTCACCACTGAGTTGTTCTCTAGGGTTTGTAATATCAAAACTCTCAAAACTGTATGCTCAAGAGCATCAACAGGCAAATACCAAATATCCAAGATGAAATGAGAGGTGCACCCTAGCCTTCTCTTTATACCTTTGTTTTGTTTCCCTATTGAGTTAATTTAACCCCTAGGGTCAACTCCTAACTCAACCTCCAGCGCTCTATTCCTTCATTGAGTTACCTTTTTAACCCTTTTTACCTTTTCCTTAAGTCAACTTAAAAATATAACATTAGTTTGGTTGACTTTTCCCCTTTGTGTGAGACTATGGTCTAGTGGGGATGCCTAGACCACTAAGTCTTCCCAAACCTCTTCATCAAGAGGTGGGGGACATTACAAGTACTCCAAGTGATAGGAATTCATACAACCATAACTAACTATGAAATTTGAAAACCATTATCAAAATGTAATTCAGTTGTGTACAAAATATAAAAATATCAACCACTACTGAAACCCCTATTAGGACATACTAATAGCATGAAATAGATACTAGATCAGCTAGAACTAGTGGAACCAGTACAGTAGTTGGACTTATGACGACAATAAATCAGATCCGAAGTCATACTTACAGCCAAAATGAAGTTGGGAATACATTCAGAAAATATGAATTATCAAATATGCACATCTATGAGACAACGTCCAAAATATTAGGACACAAATATATTCAAGATGTAAAATTAAGATTCAAGTTCTTACCTGTGCGGTCAGTGCAAGATTGGCCTCAAAAAATGATTTAATGGTACCAATGTCTTCCCAGTAATCATCAAATAAATATGCCTGTTGACATCAACCAGTATACTTGTTTTTTCTTAGTTACCTTCAAAGTTAAAAACAAGAGTGTCTACTTTACCAAATTGTAAATTCATAATTTGATATGCAAATCAATTTCTTAACTTCAAAGATTTATTTTAGGAGCTTGAGGATGTAATCAATAAACATGAATATAAAAGTTATATCTCCCAAAGTCTCCACTAAATATGCTAGATTGATGAGTAATTTGTGTCTATCATGAGCGAATCTAAATTCTCTAATACCATGTTTCTATCTAATTGTGAAACATCCGCATGTTCTAGATTATACAACTTACTTTCATATACACTTGCATTCTAGATGATGTAACAGGAATGTGTTTGAGAGATTGCCAGGTGAAACAAAAACATCTACAAGCCCACACATCATCTAGGACATAATAGCAAATTTTAGGAAAATTCAACAAGTTAAATATATCAGACTTCAAAAATTTTGGGCATAATATAACTTGTAAGTGGCTCTTTATGTTTGTTGAAATTTAAATCATCACAAAATATTTAATGTATGTAATGACCCTAATGGAGGGTATCTAAGGGTTAAATGTAAATGTTTGGTCATCTTGATAGTAGGCTTACATGGGAAATGAATGAGAAATTGTATATATAAGAGGTCAATAGAGTCATTATTACACACATTTGACTTTTGAGTATTATACTTGAATGTATTGGGTTTTTTGGAGTTGTTCTCCTMATATCTAAGGAGTTGTTGTGGAACTYATCATTATTATACTTTTGTGAGTTGTACTTCACACCCATATTTGGTGTACATTGGGTAAATATGTMGGTTTATAATGTRTTATTGTGATTTATGTTTATAACAACTGYTATCACAGCAAATGATTCTTGGTTTGGCACCTTCAAACTGAATCTTGTATAGTTTGATCCATAACATTATATAGGGATATCCAAATTGASTAAGACTTGGAAGTGTTGTAAAGAAGACATTATGTASTATATCTGGTCAAAAGTCYATCATCAGAGACATGGGAATTTCAGAGTTACAGCCCATACAAGTTTGRGTTTTTATCGTCCTGAAACCTTTCTTAAACTAGTAACCCTTTTAACTGAATTGGATATATCTGAAGATTGTGAAATCAAATCAGAGGAGAGYTGTTAACACTCATATCTGCACCTCATATCAGCCACTTGTGTTAGACCTTGTCCGGGGAGTTTCAGCCTTTATAAGGATCATATTTCCAAGAGGACACTTTAWACGAGGGCATCTTTGAACACATCTTCCGAGGATKGTCACTGCCTATGTAATATCACCAGTCTGCTAAGCTAGAATATTAATGATTTATTGTGCAATTTTCTGTTTTTGGTTGTGTACTTTTGTCAAACAGTTTGCATTCATATACTCTTTATGCTACAATCTTGAATGACAACTTCTACAAACAGTTTGCATACTTATTACTTTTGTCAAACACATTGTATGCAATCTAATTACACGTAAAATAGAAGAGACAACATGGGCATTTTATTTATGGATAAAACCCCCAACAACAATACAATCTTGAAGGCTTCTATGGCAGCTGCAATACAATCAATGAAAACACACAATACGCAAGCCAAAACCTAGAATAATACCATGGCCTCCTCAATAGATGAAGCTTCTTCCTCCAAACTGCAGAAAGGATAACTCCTAACCTCCAAACCCTCTCCAAGATGATGCCAAAACACAAGATGAAGCTCAAGTGAAGATCCTAGATGGATCCTCTTCCTTGCGTAGCTAGGGTGGATATTGCACCACCGAAACTAAACTACAATGGAAGGGTTTTGCCAAAACCCTAACGAAAACCTTGAGTCCAAGACCACTCCAAAGAGATCAATCCAAAACATAATGAGGAAAGTGGAGCACTTCCCCTCCTTTTATTCTTCTTCATTGCCCCTTCTAGAAATTTTCCCTTTTTGATCAAATCCACATGACCCTTATTCCCCTTTTGATTTTCACTTAAAGATTAAAAGTCACTTTTACTAATGTTTAAGTAACTAATAATCTAAAAGTTACTTTATTACTCTTTTACTTAATGTCACTTTAAAAATATAACATCTCCTAGCTAAGTGACATCGAATAAACCCCTTGACTCCCCTTTTTCTTCACTGAGAAGCCTCGAAAGTCATCTCCAACTGCAGAACAGGAGAACCCGAAAATGGGGACATGACAACTCGTTGTTTGTTTCCTTTGAGACATAGATCAGATTGTTTTTAGCACTGTTTTGAGGCATATTAGTCACATGAAACATCCCAAGGTGTGTAAGCATTGGAATTTTGGAATGTTCCCTGTTATCGCACAGTTTGTAGTTGGAGTAGAGATCGATAAATGAAGGGCAAACTGGCGCAACTAAGACTATTTCACCACTGTCACCTCAATGGGATAACTCTTTCTGTTTAGGGAGGTAAGGCCCAGGGGAGACGTCCCCGGTGACTTGGGTTTTGAGAAGGCAAAGGATTAAGGCTAAGTAACAATATCCCCCTCACAAGTCACCACCAATCAGAAAGTCCCGGCTAATCAGCCAATAAAAAGTAAAGATAACCAGAAATAGTAACCAAAAGTGTACCTACCCATGACAAAGCAACAAGGAAACTATACATGCGCAAGGTCACTTGCTTGGTTAGTACTTCATATAATCAAGGACTTTTGATATAAAGCAATTGATAAGCAGTATTGATGAAGCAAGTCAACGATGTATAATAACAATGATTATAATATATATATATCACTTCACAATAAATGCTAATGAGCAATGGAAATCAATGTAACAATATCAATACTAGAAGCAACACTTTAGCCAATCTTTCAATTTCTTTAAAGACACAATAAATGTTGCATGGATATGTTTATAGCACAAAATAGTTGACGACAGCAATAGGGTTAGTAAATGTTAGTCTAAGCTAGGGTTAGAAAGATTAGTAATTGTTCAAAATATTTGGATATGTGTATGATCAAGGTACTCAAACAATGGAGGTCTTAGATCAATGCTTTATTAGGGAAAATGGAGTCAAAAGGGGCTACAGATGTTGAAGGGCCATGATGATAGTGATAGGGCTAGAGACAAGAGGGTTTGATGTTTAAGTGTTGCTAAAGCAAGGCTTCAACAAGTCAAACCCTAGGGGAGATGGCTCACTAAGGTGTAGATGACCTAGGCCTTAGTGCGTCTTCCTCCTTCTCTAGCTCAAAAGACAAATTTAAACGGCTAGCTTGAGAAAGAAATGATATGGCTAAAGACAAGAGGGTTAAATGTTGAGTTGTTGCTAAAGCAAGGCCTCAACAATGAAACCCTAGGGGAGAAAGGCTCACTAAGGTGTAGAAACCCTATGCCTTAGTGCTTTCTCCTCCTTCTTCAGCTCATTGACAAGAATAAAACGGCTAGCTTGAGTGATAGATGCTATGGCTAAAGACAAGAGGGTTTGATGATGAAGTGTTGCTAAGGCAAGGCTTCATCAATCAAACCCTAGGGAAAATGGCTCACTAAGGTGTAGAAACCCTAGGCCTTAGTGCATTTTCTCCTTCCTTGGCTCAAAGACAAGATAATAAAATGGCTAGGCTAGAAGAATAGGATTAGAGTGTTGTTATGGAAAGGCTCTATCTAACTTTAGCAAAATCAAATGGCTCTTTAACATAGTAGGGACATGAGACAAGGACACCAACATGTGCTTGTCACCTAGGGTTTAATCCAACAAATTATAATAACAAAATGCAAGTAAAGAATACCATAACCATTCAAATAAGAAGTGTTTTGCAGAAATTCACTTATATTTATCAAGAATTCATATAGCCATACCCTAGTTGTAAACCTTCCACCAAGATAAATGCCAAAAATCACCAAAAAGAAGCTTCCTTCAACAAGTGCGCCACAATTTCAGCCAATAACCCTAAGAGGGCCGAAAATTTCAAACCTCACCAAGTCGTGAGTGAAAGGTGATCCAAATTAGAGAGTTTTAGCTCTCTATTTATACAATACCAAGTGACCTTAATTAAATTTAGGTCACCAAAAGGCCGACAAGGCCAAAATACCAAATAATATTGTTTTACATTAAATGTTATAAAATAAACCCTAATCAAGCAAAATCAAGATGTCATGCCCCTTCTAGGGTGACGTCAGCCCTCTAGGGAAAATGTAGCCTCCTGGAGTAAAACGTTAGCCCTCCTTGGGCCTCTCCAATCTGCCACGTGCCAAAACTGCCATAGTTGTCTCCCAAAACGTCCATAATGTTGGATTATGTCATGGGCATCCTCGGCGACGTCCTGGGCCTTCCAGGGCCAACGTTCCAGTGGAGAGGGCACAACCCACCTAGGTAAGTCTCTGCCAGGGTGCCTCTGTGGAACGTCCTTCTCTTCTCTGGTGCAAACCCCTCTGTCCTGTATCTGCCCCCTACTGGGGTCTCAGCATCCATTTGGTGGGCTCTTCAGCCCCATGGAGGTCCGAACTAATCATCTCCCCATGTGTACCTGTCAAATGTGGTACCTGTCCGTCGGGTATGATCCTGCACATCAACAAATACACCCTCCATGGGCTCATAAGTCACAGAGATCATAGCAATGTCAATCACATCCAATCATCAATTTTATTAAACATGTGCATAAAACCCCTTTTACCTAGTGAAGTGCTCAAAGACATTATACAAGTCTACAACACAAGTTTGGAAGAAGTGACACGGCGTCCTATTGGGCTAGTGTCCAATGGAAAAGGGATGTTTCCGGAAGAGATCAAATCTAAGTCATGTAAATGGGTGAGGTGGATAAGGGATGTCCTGGCAAGGGGTGCAGTGATAGCAGGGGAATGCAAGGCTTACCTGTGGGTGCCTTTGTAGAAGGTGAGCTGCACCTGTCCTGGGGGCAAATGTTTCCAAGCCCATTCATGCCTTTTATTCTTTATTCTTTATTGTTTTTTCTTCAAGAGGCTAATCAAGGGACACTACCCTGGTGTGGTGGCCAGTGGTGGCAATGTTACCCATAAGTACTTTCACAGAAATGAGAAGGTTGGCTCGTGATGAGACCCCCTTTCTCTTGGCCATGCAACCAAGAGCCACTACCCTGGCGTGGTAACCAGCTGCTAGTAGTGTCATACCGCTAGGTGCCCATGGACGTAATAGGATGGCTCGTGATGAGACCCCCTATCCTCTCACTAGGTCTTGTTTTATTATTTTTATGGGTCCCTCTTGTTTCTTGCTGAGAATCCTTTTACTGCTTTCTCGGGGATCCCTGGGTGAAGCATCTCGAGGTTTTATTTTAGGCTTTTATCTTTTGCTAGCTTGCTTTTACCTTCTGGGCCTTTAGCCCCTTCTTCCCACAACGCAAGGTGCAACCCTTAAATGATTGGCCAACCCAACGCCCGGACTAATGTAATGGGATGGATGAGTGGGAAGCAAGATGAAAAATGGTAAATATGACGGGAGCAGACGATGACTTTTCAGAAACCCCCCCAGTGGCAACTCAAAACCTATGGGCATAGGCTTACTAGGGCATCCTGTTATTCCCCCCAAACATGGTCAAGTGGATAAGTATAAGATCCAAGCACCCGTTAGAAACAAAAAGAACTAGATGTGCATATTCAAAGGTTTTGAGGATCAGAGTGACACATACCATGATACCCGTACTCATTACCTCATGGAGCAAGAACCATCTCTGGTACAGGAACAAGCTGAGGTGATGGATGTTGTTGCTGTTGACAAAGTGGAGGTGCTGAAAGGAAGAAAAGATGGGCCCTCCAGGGCCATGCTCTAGTCAATCTGGCTCATGGTACTCCATGTCTAGGACCTATGGGCCTCAAGACATAATCTCCTTACTTATCCCTAAAATGGGGGATAACATTCCCAACCAAATCTGATATAAAAATCAGATCTAACTGGTTGAGAACTTTCATCAGACACTTTGACGGTATGTTCTATTTCCCTTAGCAAATGCCTTCTTCTTGTTGTCCCTGTTATCCCCTAGCCTAGGGATAACTAAGGAGATCATGTCTCCAGGCCCACAGGTCCTAGACATGAAGTACCGAGAGCCAGACGAATTAAGCATGGCCCCGGAGGGCCCCTTTTTTCTTCAGTGTAGTCCACATATCACCAACAACAGTATCCATCACACTAGCCTGGTCCTGAAGTAGCAGTGAGTCTTGCTCCATGAGGTAATGAGTCCGAGTATCATGGTATGTATCACCCTAATTTGTGAAGCACTTGAACATGTTGTATTTTAATCCTTCTTCATTTCATGAAGTTTTCTTGGAAATTATGCTCTTTGCCTTGTTCAAAACTGGAAGGGTGACACAGTGCCCTAGAAAGTTGATTTCCCTTTAGGATGCGTTGCTACTGGGTGGATCTTTGAAGAGTCATCGTTTGTTCCCTCTATACTTACCAATTTCCACCTTTATTCCTTCCATCTCCCCTTTCCTTTTTGGGCATTGGGATTGGCTACACTATGAAGGGGTGTGCCTTACCTCGTGGGAAGAAGGGGTTAAAGGCCCAGAGGTTAAAAGTCGCTGGCAAGAGTTAAAAGCCAATTTTGAAACCTTCGAGATGATTTGCCCAGGGATCCCCAAGAAAGCAGTGAAAAGCTTCTCCGTAAGAAAAGGGAACCCATAAGATAACATTTTTGGCACCGTTGTCGGGGAACACTGAGTCAATATTCCTCAACGACACTTTTTCGGTAAGCCTTTCCCTCAAAGCCTTCATCTTATGAAGCTTACCTGGTGACTCCACTGAGGGTGATTCCCTCACTCCCTTTGATAACCCTTAAGAGGATATCTGGCGACTCCACTGACCTTTTCCAAGGTGCCATCTTACTCTCAACTTTGTGATATTTCCAAGATATGGGATCATGACACCCTGGTAACAAGTGTATCTGACTATTGATTTCAAAAGCTTTCAAGGATACCCCCATTATTTTGATATAAAATGGTTAAAAAACTCTCCAAGAATAGGAGGCCTCCCAATTACTCACATTGTAGAATTATTGAAGTATATAAGTGAGATAGAATTTGAAGGGGAGGATGTTCTGGTTCATACTTTCCCTGACGTCCTTTTTGCAAGATTGGATTAAGGGTTGTTGCAAAGATAAGGGTATATCATCTTTTGTAGACCTCATTAGTAGGTTTATTGAGTTTGTGAAACCACAATGCCAGACATATGAAGACGCCCTTCAAAATATCACAATAGCCCTAGAGGACGAGGGATTCACCACTGAGATTGTCAAAGATCTTAGGGATGTGTATCGTACTCAATACCAAGAACCCTCTGATGTAAAAGGAGAGATTTATGAAGAAGGTTGTCAACCCCTTGAAGAGGAGCAAGATTTTTCCCATGATTCAATAGAATGCAGTAAAGACTTGACTAAAGAAGTGAGCTATGAGGATGAAGCACTAGTATCCTCTCCTCCACCCGATGAATCTCTACAAGATCCTATCTCTCCTACACAAGATGAAGAGAATGAGGTGAATCATTTCCAGGTTTTGATGACACTTTGTTCTATGATTCAGAAGGTGAAGAAGTAAAGGAAACCTTGGAAGAGCTAGGTCCTTCATTTTCTGATGAAGGAGAAAAGATGATTAAAGAGATGAGTCTTGGGGATGATGTACTAGATGCTCTTCCATTTGATGAATTCATCCAAGCCTTTGATGCTCCTGCACAACAAGAAGTGAACACGGTAAGTTACTTCCCTTTCCAAGATTTTGATGATGCTTTATTTTATGATTTGGAAAGAGAAGAAGTATTAGAGGAGCCCTTGGATGCATTATATCCTTCATGTTATGATAAAGATATTGACATGGTTGATAATATTGATGAGTTCATACATGGTGGAAGACGAAAGTGGGATGTGATTGGTTCTCATGAGGATCCCATTTATGATATGGAAGGATATCTTCGAATATTTCCTTTACAACAACCATATGATGTTCCTAATAATTTTGACATTTGGAAACAAGATGAGAATATAATTACAGAAGTTTTCCAAGCACCCAAGGATGACCTAGTGCAATGTTCTCCTGATGATATTCGGTCATACCTTGAGGATTTTGATGAGTATTCCTTTGATCACTTGGATTTATTCTATGAAGAAGATTATCAACCGCCGTTGTGCTCAACGTTGCTTTCCTGAAGCAGGATACTTGTGACAAGGTTGTCCAACTCCCTTCGATTGCTTTATCTCGTTATGTCACTAAGGATGCAGTTGGGGAACATGTCTCTGGTTTCAAGTTTTCTTTAGGGAAAAATGTTTCGTTAGAATTCAAGGGGAGGTTGAATGCCTTAAGAAGTTTATTATCTCAATCTTTCAACTTTCCCCTGAGAAGTTGTCAGTTTCCCTCTAAGTTCTTGTTAATCCCTTATCAGACCCCAGAGAGTGATGACGTCCAAGGTAGTCAACCCTCAAACTCTGAGCCAACCTCTTGAGTCCTTGACCCCTCACGATCCTTTTCTGAGATGGATTGATCACTTTTCTAGAAGGGTGACTTGGAATGATTTTGTCTCTCCCTCCCCCCTCCATGAGCTAGACTTTACAACTTCATATGATATAATCCATGCTCTAACTCATGTTCATTTTGTGCTTGACTTGTCATTGTTTTGGTTTATGATGAAGCACAAAGGCAGGTATTATGAGGTATTGATAGGATGGTTTCACTGGTTATTTGACTACACCTAGCATTCAACCAACAGGTAAGTAGAGGTAGGTAGGCATTTGCATCCATTGTATATACCATTGCATATCATGTTAGCATAGTAATAGTTGCATTTTTCATATTGTCTTGTTTCATTATGTATATATGTATGCTCATAATCATATGTTAGACTAGAGATGCTTTTATTTGTTTATTTTATCATATGGACGAGGGGTGATATCATCACCCTAGGGATTACTAATATCTTTTGTTGAGATTTAGAAGGCAAAGGTCATACCAGAGATGCTGAGGTTCTCATGTGTTCTACGGTGAGCACATGCCCCCGAGATTTAGCTAGATGTTATCCCCTAGCCTAGGGATAACTAAAGAGATCATGTCTCGAGGCCCACAGGTCCTAGACATGGAGTAATGAGAGCTAGACGAATTAAGCATGGCCCCGGAGGGCCCTTCTTTTCTTCAGTGCAGTCCACATATCACCAGCAGCAGTATCCATCACACCAGCCTGGTCCTGAAGTAGCAGTGAGTCTTTCTCCATGAGGTAATGAGTCTGAGTATCATGGTATGTATCACTCTAATTTTTGAAGCACTTGAACATGTTGTATTTGAATCCTTCTTCATTTCATGACGTTTACTTGGAAATTATGCTCTTTTCCTTGTTCAAACCTGGAAGGGTGACACTGTGCCCTAGAAAGTTGATTTCCCTTTAGGATGGGTTGCTACTAGGTAGATATTTGAAGAGTCATCGTTTGTTCCCTACATACTTACCATTTTCCATCTTTATTCCTTCCATCTCCCCTTTCCTTTTTGGGCATTGGGATTGGCTACACTATGAAGGGTTGTACCTTACCTCGTGGGAAGAAGGGGCTAAAGGCCCAGAGGCTAAAAGTAGCTGGCAAGAGTTAAAAGACAATTTTGAAACCTTCAATATGCTTCGCCTAGGGATCCCCAAAAAAGCAGTGAAAAGCTTCTTGGTAAGAAAAGGGGACCGACAAGATAACAGTCCCAACTTTGATGATGTTTTCTGATGTGTTAGCATGACATTTGAAATAATTTCTACCTCCTTATAACTCTCTGATTGTGGGCTGCTATATATAATTGATGGTTGTTATGTTTTCTATGTGTTGGATTGAATCCTTGCTTTATTTAAGATGCATTTGGCTGTCCAACATACAGTAATTTCCAGATCTGATATAAGTAATACAACAACCACTTTATTGGCCTATAATGGCTCCAAAAGGCAAGGAAATAGTGTCAATGATCCTACTTTTCGATCCCCTAATAATGGCTTCCCAAAAGAGATGTTATATTATGCAAAATTCATAATTTCCATACCCAAAAATGTGTCTTCCTTGTTGCTTACGTCCTGTTGAAATATGCACAATAAATATGATGTAAAATCTTCATGAAATGGCTGCAACTTGTAGATCTGATGATGGATAACTCATATTTCAAGATCCCCTGGATGTAGATGACATATCTGCTCACAAATCACTGGATCTCAAACCCCCAATACTCTCTCCTTCATGAAATTTTCCCAGCTATGAAAAGAAATAAATATGGAGCGTCGAAACCCCCCACAGTGCCAAGGAAAGTTGCCCTTAGTGAGACGAAGACAACCCCAATCAGATCCCCTCAATATCTCCCTCCAAAAATCCAAATCGAACTATCCTTGACTGAACAGTGCGCCCTCTCTGCAGAAAACCATCAACAGATGCACCTCTCTTCACAAAAGATGCACCAACTAGAACTGAACTAGAATACAATGGTGAGGGAGGAATATTTCACCTCCTTGGCCAAGCTTGGACTAGGAACAGAGAAATCTTTCACCTCCTTTCTGATCTATAGGGTTTATTCAGTCAAAACCCTCAAAACCCCCAAGTACCATGGGCTCTCTAGCTAAGAAGCCAGACATCAAAATATCAATCAACATAATGAGAGAATAGAAGCCCCTATCTCTCTTTTATACCTTTTTTACCTTTTCTCTCCAAGTGACTTTTAATTCACTTTTAATGTTTCTTCAATAAATCACTTTATTAATTAATTAACCTTTTATCCTCTAAAAAGTGATTAATTTGCCCTTATGGCTTATCCGGCCACTGCAAGTCACTTTTCCTCATCTTATCCTTTAGAGTTTTTCCTCCTGATTCCAATGAGATATTACACTAAGGTGTTTATTTACATATTATGCCCAAAATGACATCCTTAGTGGATTTAATTAAAATATGCTCAATAATAACTCAAAATTACGGAAATCGTCGGAATGCAACGAAACCAAGGACAAGTTGTGTGGAATGGATCCTGATGATGAAATATGATGAATAATGTGAGTCGGGCCCCATAAAAATCCTCAGTACCTATTGAGCTCACTATCACCCTGTTGACCGCCTATTCAACTCGGGGGTCAACTCCATGTGCCATGAAGAGATGCATCATCAGATGCTAATATGTCGAAGACAGTTTGGTTCTACTGGGCAATTTTTGCCTCTAGCACATATTTTTGTAAACGGAGTTTCCACACCCCTGCGTGGGTTAATAATGTAATAGGTTTGCATGGATCATAGTTAGGTCAGTTACCTTGGGATTTATTTATTAGAAGAGTTCCTTTCATCGAGGATTTTCTATCCTCAGGTTATTAATTAGGCTTTTCAGCCTTATTAATTTCCCTTGAGTTTTTCCCTTCGACCAACAATAATTCCTCCAAAATGGTGAAAGGCGTTCTAATGGGGTTATCTTCTGGTAGCTATTGTTTAGGAATGATGTAAATGACAATGTATGACATATTTGAAAGTTTCACGGAATTCTGTCGAGTCTATATAGGTTTTTTTTAATTAATTAAATTAATTAAATTTTCCTAAGGTTGAAAGTTTAATTATTTAATTAATTAATTGTTTTTGAGCAAATATTGTAAAAACTAGGTCCTTGGGTTTTTGATAGGGGTATTTGTGCCCAAAAGAAATGGAATGAGACCCCCTACACCCTTGGACCAAGTTTCATCTCAGTCGGACAATTTTTTCTAGGTGTTTGTCCACCAAGAGTCTCAGTCAGTCAAAACAACAATTTTAATTACTAAATCATGACATAGGAAAAATGTCATTTTTGTAATTTTGAGAAAATGGGGTAATGTAATGATGGAAAAGTGCGAGAGAGATTTTTCCTAACCTTTTCCAACCCTCACATCACCCCCTCACCTAGCCATTAAGCAAAAACGTCACTTTTCCTAGAGTAGTGTGCCTCCCTTCTAGAAAGTCTCCAAAA
>JZKD02S1749089.1:21632-31644 GCA_000966675.3 Picea glauca | reverse complement strand
CTCTTCTAGAAGAATGATGAAAGTGGGTTGTGGGTTAGGCTAAGGTGGGTTTTTTAAGTTGGAAAATGTTTTCCCAACTTAGGAAAGGCTATTGGGATACTTTTCCCACACTCTCCCATGACTTTCATGACTTTTACAAAACTTGGCTATTTTAATTAAGCCAATTACATGCTGATTTTTGACTGACTTTGACTAAACTTGGACAAAGGCCTAACAAAACTTGTCCAAATGAGCTAAGACTTGGTCCAAGGGTGTAGAGGTGTATGAACCATTTGATTTGAGTACTCATATTCCTATACAAAATACCCAATGACCATTTTTTTACATTTTACATAGAAAATAATTAAAAATCCCCAGTTTGTGGGAATTTTAATTATTTTAAAAATCCTATCAAAACTTAATGGAATTCCACGAGACTCAAGGACATGTCTAACATGGTCATTTACAACATTCCTAGACCTTAGTTGCATAGGTCTCATCCACTAGAATGCCTTTCACTACTTTGGAGAAATTATTGTGAGGAGTGAAAAACTCATGGGAAATTAATAAGGCCCTAAAGCCAAATTAATAACCTGAGGATAAAAAACACTCAGTGAAAGGAACTCTCCTAATGAAGAAATCCTAATGCAACTGACTTAAACTATGATCCATGTAGACTCATTACATTATTATCCCATGCAGGGGAGTGGAAATTCCAATTACAATAAAATGCTGAAGGCCAAAACTGCCTTGTAGAACCAGTAAGTCTTCAAAATGGTAGCACCATCAGGTGCATATCTTCATGGTATATGGATTTGACCCCCTAGTTGAATAGGTGGTCAACAGGCTCATCAGTCACAAGGATCATGGAAATGTCAATCACATCTCATCATCAATATTATTAAACATATGCATAAAATCCCTAATACATCAGTTAACAACTCAAAGACGTTACCCAAGCCTGCAATACAAGTCTGGAGAAAAGGACAAGGCATCCTATTGGGCTAATATCCACAGAAAAAGGAAAGTTCCCGAAAACACCTCATCTAAGCCATGTAAGTGGGTGATGTGGTCAGGGGATGTCCAAGCATGTGGGTGCAGTGAAGGCCAAAGATGCAAAAGTGTTACCTGTGTGTGACTTTGTAGAAGGCGAGCTGTACCTGTCACGGATGCATTTTTTCCAAGCCCATGCTTGCCTTTATTCTTTTTTTCTTTTTTTATTCAAGAGCTAATCAGAGGACACTGCCTTGGCATGGTGACCAGAGCTGACAGTGTTACCCACAAGTACTTTCACAGAGATGAGAAGGTTGGCTCGTGATAAAACCCCCTTTCCCTTGGCCATGCAACCAAGAGTCACTGCCCTGGCATGGTAACCAACTGGTGGCAATGTCATACTACTAGGTACCCATGGACCTAATAGGCTGGTTCGTAATGAGACCCCCTATCCTCTAACTAGGTCTTGTTTTACTATTTTTTCAGGTCCCTCTTGTTTCTTGCTGAGAAGCCTTTTATCGCTTTCTCGGGGATCCCTGAGCAAAGCATCTCGAGGTTTTATTCTTAGGCTTTTATCTTTTACCAACTTGCTTTTACCTTCTGGGCCTTTAGCCCCTTCTTCCCACGAGGTAAGGTGTAGTCCTGAAAATAGGTCAACCCAATGCCCGGACAAGTGGAAAGGGATAAGTGAGCAGGAAATAAGATGAAGAAGTGGTGCTATGATGGGAGCAGACGATGGCTTTTCCGAAATCCCCCAGTGGCAAACCAAAATCTACAGATACAAGCTTGCTAAGGCACCCTGTCAATCCCCCCAAACATGGTCAAGTGGGCAAATGTAAGATCCAAACAGTCGTTAGAAATAAAAGGAATCAGATGCATACATTTAAAGGTTTTAACGATCAAATGTGACACATACCATGATACCTGGACTAATTACCTCATGAAGCAAGAACCTCTTTTGATATAGGACCAAACCGATGGTGATGGATGTTGTTGTTGCTGACAAGATAAAGACGATGGAAGAAGAAAAGGTGGGCCTTCCAGGGCCATGCTTGGGTCAATCCTGCTCTCAGTACTCCATGTCTAGTACCTATGGGCCTCGAGACATGATCTCCTAGTTATCCCTAAAAAGTGGGGATAACAAGGCTCAATAATTAGAACACCTTTCACCACTTTGGAGGATTATTGTGGGAGTGAAAAACTCAAGGGTAATTAAAAAGGTTGGTTAGGCCAAATTAATTACCTGAGGAAAAAAAACACTGAATGAAAGGACTTCTCTAATGATAATTTCCTAGGCAACTAACCTAAACTATGATCCATGCAGACCCATTACATTATTATCCCAGGCAGGGGAGTGGAAATTTCAATTACAAAAATACATGTTGAGGCTAAAAATGCCTTGTAGAACCAATAAGTCTTCAACTTTGTTGCACCATCAGGTACATATCTTCATGGTACATGGAGTTGACCCCATAGTCGAAATAGATGGTCAACATTTGGCTCCACATGGGGACGTGTGTTTGATCTTTCCTTTGGGAAGGAGACCATACGAGAATCCAGAATCTACAAAACAGTGTGCTCACCAATACCCAACATAAATACATGTTTAAAATGAATAAATAAAATGATTTAAACAATAATCACATGAAGAAATTACTATTGTACAACAATTACAAAATGAAACTATGATACAATGAATCATATAAGTAACATAATTACATAATGAATGAAATAATACAAAACTTAAAATAAAAGAGAAGGGTTAGAGATACGTTACAAAGGGTGTCCCTTTGGACACCAAGTTGCCCATCATCTGAAGAAGAGTTTGAGTTGTTGCCCATTCCTTGGAATGTTGATGGGCTCACCATCCAAATGGCTGAGATGAAAAAAATTAGGACATGCTATTTCCCGGATCACATATGGACCCAACCACAAACTGTCAAACTTGCCATGTTTTCCTGGTTTCTCTCTGCCTTTATCCCATAAAAAAATTGTATCCCCAACTATGAAGTCCCTCTGCCTTGCTGACTTATCAAAAGCTTTCTTAACCTTAATTTGATTTCTACAATTCTGATCATAAGACCCTCTTCTGTTTTCATCTAACTCTATAATCTGATTGACCCTGTTTTGAACTACATCCTGTGCTGTAGAAAAATCCTAAACCAATCCATAAGTTGGAAGTCTAAGGTGCACTGGCAACCTAGCCTCCAAACCATACACTAACTCAAAAGGACTTTTCCCTGTTGTTGCTTTCTTAGTAATTTTGTCAGCCCATAATGCATGTTTAATCTTAATATCCCAAGATCTTTTGTTTTCTCCAACAATTTTCTAAACTATGGTCATTAAATTTTTATTACTTGACTCAGCTTGACCATTTCCTTGGGGATAGTAATCTGATGCATGTGACAAGATAATACCATACTTGAAACAAAAGGAAAACATTTTTGCTGAACAAAAAGCCTTAGCATTATCTGTCACTATCTTTGAAGGCACCCCAAATCTAGTAATAATCCTATCCTCAAAGAAATCCATAACAACATTTTCAGTTGTTGAATTTGTGGGAATGGCTTCAACCCATTTGGTGAAGTAATATGTAGTTGTTATAACCCATGAATAACCATTAATTGAATTATCTTTGAAATTTCCAATGAAGTCCAGACCCCACTGCTGAAAAGGTGCTTCAACCACTACTGGCTATAAGGGGAGGGCAGCTAACTTTCGCTTTCCTGTGAAAAGATGACAAGGCTCACATTTTCTAACAAACTGATGCACATTTGAAAAGATTGTGGGCCAATAATATCCTACTCTAAGGATTTTGTGTGTTGTAGTTTTACTGCAAAGTGTCCACCACAAAATCCAGCATGGAATTCATCCACTAGTTTCTTAGATTCAACTTCATCCACACATCTAAGGATAATTCCATCAGGATTTCTCCATCCTAACCCATCTCTAGTGAGGACATACTTAGAAGATTTCAACCTTAAAGCTATTTTCTTATGACCCACTAGAAGACTTGGACATGTGAGATTCTTAAGATAGAAGATAATATCTACATACCACTCAACCTGTTCAAGCTTCAATAAATTAGGGGAAAATTCTTGATTATTGTTCTGACAAATCATACCCAAGGCCCTTTCATTCCCTTCAATTTACATTTTGGCCAAACCTTGTCCCTTAACCAATTTGGTGGGTTTGATTTCCAAATCATATTCTTGGATTTTTTCAATCCATCTACCCCTTGAGCCTAATCCTTCTGACTGAGATAACACATCTTTAACTGTTGAACTAGGCACATAACCAATTACCTTGGAATATCCAATGAAGACTCTAAAATGTTTAAGTGACTTCACCAAGGCATATGCTTGTTTCTCAAACATGGGATACTTTAATTCTACATTTTGCAAGGCCCTACTCATATATGCAATGGGTTGATCATCGCCTTGATCATTTTTCTGAAGAAATACACCATCAATAGTATCTTCAGAAGCAAAAGAGAAAATATGAAAGTCCTTAGAATAATCCGAACTAATGAGGACGGAAGCTTCAGATATGGCAGTTTTAATATCCTGAAATGCTCTCATTAAGTAGGGCCGAATTCTTCCAATAGTGGTTAAAACCACTTTATTAAACCCTAATGGCCGACTTTACAAATACAATCATATAAATATGGTTTGACCAATCCACAAAAGGGGATTTGGTCTTATACAAGACCCGACATGATCAATCCACAAAAGGGGATTTGATCTATAAGATAATAACTCAATTATAATTAGAATATTCTTCGAAGTTACAATATTTCAACAACTATCTCTTGGATGCTTGTTTCTTGGTAATGTGGTGGAATATTCTTGATAAAGAAGGGTTTTTCACGCTATCTCTTGGAATTGGTAAGGAATTTCTACATCATTGTGTTGTTTCTTCTTGTTTCATGGTTAATTTGTCTAAATCCTTGGAGTATAAGGGCATACACCCTCCATCAAGATCTACTTAGTTGTCATTGAAAAAAGTTATTTTGCAAAGGTTGCTACAAGGAATAAAAGGGCTTACACCCTTGTAGATTTACCTTGCTAAGGTTTGTTTGCTTTAGGGAGTAAAAAGGCTTACACCCCTAGAGACGTAATAAACCCTATCTCATAAACAAGAGACACTATAACCCAATAGATAAGGCACTAATCTACTTGCATTGTAGATTGAATATTCATGCATTGGTATACGTGATTTCTTGAGATATTGCAATTGTTCGAGTTGGATCTAATTCTTCATGCTTCAAGCTATATTGTGCCCTAAGGGCATCTTGATTAGCCAAGTGATCTCATTGTTGTAATAAACTTTGTGCTACATCCAATAGGGCCGCAGCAAACTCAACTTTATCTCACTCTTTGCTCACTTTTCTACCACTAAAATCCACTTGCAAGCTGCCATAATTAATCTACTAGTTAAATGTTATTGTTTGGGTGGGTTGTTTGCTGATTTTAGTGGCTAGAACTTGCTGCTGTAGCAAATGTTTTCTACAGCCATAAGCCTGTTACAAATCTTGCTGATAACACTAACTAACAGCCCTCTAATTGCTATCAAAGTCTTGTTTTAATCATTGGGAATTTATCTATTCATTGCTAGCTTTGTTTCCAATATCTTGCACTTGATTTTGATGGTATAATTTGCAGCTCTTATTATCATTTATTGCTGATATATATATTTCCATACTACTGCAATTTGGGACAGCAACGTTTCTTGTTGCATCCCCATTGGTTTTGAGGTTTCTATTACTATATATTGTCTTGTTCCGGGCAGGGATAACATTGTTCTGAGGGTACATCACCCTTGGCAACCATATACCTTCTCACGAGACTCTTTTTTAAGCCTCATCTCCACTCTTGACTTTGACCTATAGGGGCTGTTGCCGTCCTAATGCACACTTGCAAACGTGAGCTAAGTCCAACTCACTTAGTGTGCCCTCGGAGACACAATGTCTAAGTTCCAGGCCCACACTGTCACCTTGACCGGAACTTCTTCCTTCTAGGCTTACTCCTAGGGAAGCCAAGGGGGGTAGTCCCTAGTTACTATGTTAATTTTAGAGTTAAGTGTTTCTAGGAGTTAATTTTAATTGATTAGAGGCTAAGGGGAAAACTAGCCTAGGATGATAAGCAGCAATGCAAATGCAAGTCTAAGTCTAAATGAGAGGCAGCCCTTTCCCTAAGTCAACTAAAGACTAGTGCCTAAGGTTGGGCAAGGGGTCAATTATGTTTGAGGGTTGTTCAATTACGAAAAGAATTACAGTTAAAACAAACTAAACTACCCCAAACCAAGATTATAACTATACAAAAGAATGATTAAGTGTTACCAAGTTTACAAGATTTACAAATTAGTTATCAATATACATCAACTAGATACAAAGATATACAAATGCAACAAGATGTACAAGAGATGAAAAGATACAAGCAATTAACACCATAAGCCAAGCATGCCCCAAATGGCACTTACTCCATTTGGACTGCCTCCACTGGCAATCAACCACAAAAGCACTCAAGGATCAAAGCAAGTGATGCCTCCCCAAGTGGGATACTCAATCACTTACTTGATCCACACCACAAAGATAATTTGATCAATAAGATATTCAAGATACTAATCAAAAGTTCACACTAGTATGAAAGATAAAGACATGTAGTTGCAAGTAGATAAATATAGCAATGAAAATGATCACAAGTTATGTTTTCCTATCGATACATCTACTTCCCCCCAAACATACACAAGTGATCTATGCAACTAAGTGTACTTTCTTAAGAATTTTAATTTCCCACCCCCTAAACTAGATGTGTGTCCCAAACTTCTGCCTCCACCAAATAACTGCCCGGTGCTCAAGATAATGGGGCTACGAGTCCCCACCCTAGCTTCCAAGGTCAACCCGCACCTAGTAAGAAGTAGTCTGAGAGGGGATCTCCCCAACGAAATCACGGGATGGTCCCCCGCCACTTCCCCCTAGACTGTCCCTCAAACCCATTTTAGATGGTGGAAGGAGATGAATAAGACCCCTAAAATGTTACTAAGTGTTGTTAGGACCCTCGGGTGGGTCTTTAGGTGTGTTGGGTGTATTTTTAACAAGTTTTAGGCCTTAAAATTTTAGCTTTTTAACGTATGGCCGTGAGCAAAATGTATGAGAAAAAGAGTGCTTGAAAAGGAAGGATTATATCACCATCAACATGTAAAGATATATGAGAATTATAACACAATGTTTAAACCATCAAGATAAGCATCACATGAAAGGACTAACAAGATATTGAACCATGAAACCATAAACCATCACATGTAATGTTACTAGCAATTGAAATGAGAGATTAAGCTTAAAACACTTAAATGATTTAAACCATAAGCATGTGATAAGTGATGTAAGAGATGTGCTTGCAATGTGTTAAGAGTATGAGAGCTTAAGAGTGATTTAGGCCGTGAGCATATATGTTTAAACCATCAACATCTAAACCATAAAGATTATGTCACATGTATGCAAGATGAGTGTGTGTTAAACCATAAGAGGGTTGTAAGCATTTAGGTGTTGAATATGTGAAACATTAAACCATAAATGAAAATATGTGAAGTGTTTGAAATGACCACTAGGCCGTGAGCTTCAAAAATGTGTGTGGGTGTTGAACTAATGATCAAGGCCGTCAGCACATGTGGACTAGGCCGTGAGCATAAATGTGTGGGCAGGCCGTGAGCTACTTCAATACATAAATGTTAAGCATTAAACCATAAAATTTTACCCACAAGCATTATATTTTATGTGTGCAAGATGTGTATGTAAATAAGACTAGGCCGTGAGCAAAAGTGAACAAGGCCGTGAGCTAAAGAGTGCAAAATATGTGCAAATTCAACCTTAGGTGTGAGATCAAGTGTGAGGACGTGGGTGCTTCAAGTGTGTGTGTTTAAACAAGCATAGGCCGTGAGCAAATGTGTGCAATAGGCTAGGCCGTGAGCTCAATGAAGCATCAAAACTTGCACTTAAGATCTAAACATTCAATCATATGATAAGCTAAGTTATGAGAGTGAAAGAGCTTTTTTAAAAAAAAGACGAATGAAACTTAGCCCACTAAGAGATCTTAAACCATCACAATTTCATATGCATTTTAAGATTAGTCAAATAACTTAAAAGTAAAAGATCTAAAACATTAACCACATATCCAAGTTATCCAACTATTTACCATGAGATGTAAAAGCATATGAAAGAAATGAACTTGTAAATGAAGAACTATCTAAGATATATCAACTAAATAAGCATGAAAATCACCACAAGTTAATTTCCTTAAAAGCCAAGGCGATTTTGGGGATGACTCCTCCAAGGTGCCGGCAAGTGAGGTTAACACTACTAAGATAAACTTGCACAGAAAAGCAGGGCATTCAAGCTTCGTTCTCGTAGCTCCGGAGATCCGGAGAGAGAGAATGTCAGCTAGGCTCCTGGCCGACTGCTCAGGCAAGAACTATCTTAGCATTGCTAACAAACATTGGGTTTATTTTATGAACAGAAATGAAAGAACTTGAAAGAAACACCACTACAATGGCCAAGGTGGTGGCAAGCCTCCTGATTTTGGCCAAAGAGGGTAGCTAAATGATACAATAACAAATAAATGAAATAGAAGCTAAACTAACAGTTATATGAACAAAAGAGTATCTAATCTAGGTTAGGTTTATTTTTTTAGAGCTCAAAAGTGTGAGAAAAGGTTGCAGAAATTTAGAAATATGAGAGAAAGAAGAGGAGAAATGTTACCCAAACCAAGCAAGGGTGTTTGGGATACCTCCTAGGTGTTGTTGAGCAGCATATACCTTCAAATATATCGCTGTCCTGCAAAAACAGCAAGCAAAAGCTTGCTGGAAATGCTGCAAAAACACCAAAATATGTTACAGAAATTTTCTGTGTATACACAAAAAATTTCCAGCAAGAGATATGATATAAAAATTTGATTTTTTGACCTTTCTAAAGCTAATATATAAGCTGAAGAACAAGTGGAGATGGCTGCAGAAATTTTATATGGCAAAGGAAAAAGACTTGGAGTGTAAGAAAGCTTCAAGGGTATACTCCTCTTCGAATAATATCCCAAGTGAAACCTTTGAAGTGACCTGCAAAAGCTTAGTGAAACATATGCAACATGGAATAGATAGATATCATGAATCAACCTAGAACGAAACTACTTGCAAATTCTAGGCTATCCAAAATGATCATAAACTAGCAAGTGATACTCTTTAACTAGTTTACCTAAGCAAAATACTTTGAACTCAAGATCTATTCACCATGAACACATCAACAAAAAGTGAACAACATCACCTCATGTGTATGGAGCAAGAAGAATACTCAAAAATGCACCAATGATCCTCCAAAGCTTTTTCTCACTACCAAAATATGAGAGTAATGAGATGGATGGCAAAATGGCAAGAGCAAGAAGATGGAAGTGAGAAAAATTTCAGCATAATAGTGTTAGCACAAAGATTGGTAAGGAAAACGTGAGGGGAAGGCTTCTCTTTATACCCCAAGAGGCCAAGAGAAGTGACTTGGATGAGCTTCAAGTGTCAAATCAAGAGTTAGAGAGCAAATCCCAAGAGGAGGGGCGCCCCACTTAGGGTTTGGAGCTTGGAAATGATGAATGGTGAGGTGTAACCATTAGATAGGTTAGAAAACCTTACTAGGGGGGCGCACTAGGCAAAAGAGGAAGACCCAAATGCCAAAAATAGCAATTGGTTAGGGTTTGGGTGAGTTGTAACAACTCCCCATCAAGAGGGGGTGCTAGAAAGAAGGAGGGCGTGAGGTTTAGTGAGGATAGAATGCGGGTTAGGTTAGGTTTTGAGTTAGTTTAGGTTTTTGGTAGGTCTAGGGGGGCGCTCCACATGTGTGGAGTGTCTTTTCCAATTTTCAAGGAGCAATTCAAGGGATTGGTTAGTTGAGGGTCGTTTTTCCCCTTAGGGCAAGGTTTAGAAGGTTGAAAAAGTGAGTAAAGAGGTTGAATTAAGTTGGGAAAAGATTAGGATGGGTTTGGGTAGGTTAGGAGGGTCTAACTTG
>JZKD02S1749078.1:49759-75939 GCA_000966675.3 Picea glauca | reverse complement strand
TATATATATATATATATATATATATATATATTATACTTGAGGTTAATATTAAAATATTTTATTGAAGGTGGATATTGAAATATTTTTTTAAATATCATAATAACAACATTTTTAAATCTCCCTTTAATTTAATTGAAATGTTGTGTCTTTGAATGGAACAAAGGGTCTATGTTAAATTAGATCCCAAATAAAATTGATATTATATTATTGATTGAAACATGGTAACATGAAGAATCTAAGATCTCTCACACACACACATGGATTTCATTACCAATTATTATGAAATTTTAGCTAAACTTTGTGAATTTGATTACTCAAATTGCATGGTTATTTTTCACCATTTCTATGTGATGTAGATGCTTTGAATATTAAACTACATCAACAAAATAGAAAAAAATGGAGAGTAGACGTTATAAATTTACACAAAAATATATTCTACATATATATTTTATTAATCTTGATCAAGCACATATTTATACAAAAAGTTTTCTCTCAACAACATAAAAAATTCAGGAATCTCTCAACGACACACACATAAATATGATCTAATACTTGGAGAAGATCTTCCACAACCAACGAGATCTAACAAACCCAAACCAATCTCTAAAGTAAACATTAATTCTAACACCCTCCAGGCTTAATGCTTACACCACAAATAACAATATTGAAATGACATAAAAATATTTTTGGACTCTCTAATCTTGTCTTCATCAACATTTTGATCCACTTCTAAAGTCTCTTAGACTACATTCTTTCTCACCACTTCATCCATTGAAGATACAATTGCTTCTTACCATTAATGAGATATTTCATCTGTTGAAATACATGGTCTTCCATTGTATTCACCGGTTATCTAGGAAAGCCATCTATTCTATACTACTTCCATCTATGAAAGTACATAGTTTCCACTGTATTCATCTGTTTTGTAGGAAAATAGAATAGATATGAAATGTATCTAAAAAACAATCTTACAACATGACCTTTTCATCAACATTTATTTTACTCAAACTCACAACAAAAAAATGCTAATACATTTCTTAAAAATATTAATATAATTATACCACTTAAGAAAGCTCCTCAAATATTCCATCACTAGTGACTCCATTTGTGTATTTCCATAGCCTTCCCTCCATATAACTATTAGCACAGACACTTGGATTTGCAATCAAATGTTCTTGCCTTAGAATAAACCTTTCCTTCTGCATTTATGGAATCTATAAACAAATATCGTGGTGTAAGAAGGCAATGTAGGTTTCAGAGAAATAGCTGGGCAAGAGGGGTGATTTCCCCAAATACTTGGACATCAGAGAAATCGATTCCAGACAGTAGATAAACCAAGTCCAGGTTCAACCATAATCATAAAAGGAAGAGGCAAATGTTTGGGCAGAAGAATTAGTGCGGGGCAATTGATGAAATCATTGTAATGTACCCACAAACAGATCACAACTTCTTTTCTTCTCTTCAAATGATGGTTATGATATCCAGTGGCTTTTGTAGCTCTTTCTCTCTTGACTCAGCCTCACTGAGCAACTTCTTCACATCAGATAGAGCTCCATGCGTACAATCCAATATCCTCCACACAGGTTGCACATTCATCTGCTATGTTCTTCGATTGTTTGAACGAAAATACGAAGGAAATAATACACTAAAGAAAACTTCTATTTTCATAGTTTCGTATGGGTTAAACTAGCAACCCCCAGAACCTCGATTTAGGTCACATACTTGGCTTCTCTTCAGACACACGTGATCCTCAACACTCATACTACAGACTACAACAACGACAACTCCTTTCTGCAGCACGATGGCATCTATTTCTTATATGATTTTGTCTACCCTTCCACGTAAACCTCTAACAACGACTCCTCCTTGCAAAATGTGACCCCTTTTCCAATGAAGGCTAGGTGGGTCAACAACAACAATGATTATATATTATCCTAAGTGACTCACGTTGGGAAGACGTCCTAAGTCCGTCTTTCAAATTGGGAGCAAAGAATATGCTCTCCAATATTTCGACCCTGATCTCCTTTTTGACTTTGCTTGATTTAGGCAACGACTCCACTCTCTACTCTCACACGCTAACCTATGTACAAAGGATTTAAATTTGTATAATTGACATGATCACAGGCCCTCTCATGAGAGAACTTTATAGATGGAGTGGTTCTTATAATTAAATTACATTATATATTTTTAATTGTATACATTATATTTCTACAAGTTAATGGAATGATTAAAAACCTTTAATTTATAATTAGCAACTTATTATTTCAATTTAGATCTAATTTCAAAAATATAATTAATTTATAATTAGCAACCTATTATTTCAATCTAGATCTAATTAATTTATAAGACTTATCACTTTCTTATTGATTAGTTTTTTTTGTTGACAAATTGTATATTTTCTTAAATGTTATACATTATATTATTTATGTTATAGATAATGTTTTTACTAATGCAGTATGTTGAATTTAGAGTTTAGTTGGAGGTTGTTGAGAGATTCTCTCAACCTCTATTCCCATCTTTAAAATAAGTTGAATGTCACATCATGTATTTGTACTCGTAAATGTGAAATAATAATTGAATATTTTGTTTTTCTATGTGCGTAAATTCCTTGAAGATGAGATAATCTTTGAAGATGAGCAAGAATATGACAAGGGTTACGATAGCTAGGGATCATGCACAACCGAGGCGTTGGAGGGTGCAAATTTTTTGAAGGCCGAGAACATGTTGATATAGACCATCAAAGTTGAGGCAGTATATACAGAGATCAAATCAGAACTTCATCTATCGTTTTAGTCTAATATGTCATCTGCAACATCGTATTCTTCTGATTATACGAGCGATACTTCCTCAATCGCTTGCCCATATTTATCTTCAAATGCAGAGTCCCTCTACACACATACGTGTGTTAATCCTAGTGCTAATAAAACACAAATGAATTCTCATCATGTGGTCGATTGTGGAGATAGAGCATACAAATGGACTATTGGTGGAGAATGTTCTCGAGACTTACAAGGAAAATCATCCGTTATACATGGAGATTTTCGATCTACGGAGAAGCCTTTCATACCTGAAAATCATCACATGCTTAAGAATTTTGAGGTCATTAGTCACCAAAATACGTCAACCATATTCTGGAGGAGTAAGTTAACTCTTCTACGAAATGGAGTTTGATGGGACGTCTCGGGCACCAGGCACCAGGCACCAAGCACCCATTTCGTAGAATGTCGGCCTTCCCCGTTCAACGCCCTCCCGTTCATTTCGGGCTTTCTGTTCCCGTTCTTGATGATCCCTTCCCCTTCCCATTCCCATTCTTAGCAGCTGACTGCATGTGGTCGTTCCCTCGGGCATTCAATGCAGGGTGGCGTCCCCGGCAAGCCAAACACCTTCTCTTCCCACAACCATTCCTCCTCCCCTCTTGAACTATGAAGCTCACCATTGCCTGTGCGCTCTTGCTCCCATTTTTGTGCATTGACCTAGCCTACGCCTGCTCTTGCTCCCATTTTCGTGCATTGACCTGCGCCTGCTCCTGATCCCACTCATGTTTCTTGGTCACCACCCTACTCCCATTTTGTGATCACTGGTTCGAGGTAAGCCACTAATACTGTAGCTAAATAGTGTTTAGAAGTTACTGAGTACTGACTTGGAGTACTGACTTGGGTAATGAAATCCCRTAGAAGATTGCGAAATATAGAGTCATCGGTAACTTGCATTACTTTCTACTGTGCCGAGGAATGAAATGGAAAAAATTATGAAACTTCCCCCCACCTGACCTTGCATCGTTTTTTTCATCCATATATTCAACAGATCTATAATTATTTCTCCACTCCTGTACTGGTTGCGGATTCGCACGAGCCATACCAGTGGGATGCAATGGAAATAACTCCAATGTTGGAGGTTCACATAAATTGTCAACATTTATTGTTTGATTATCATCTGTAGTAACATGTATCTGAGAACCCACCAAATGTTAGGGATCCTTAAATAGCTCATATGTAGCAACATTGATTGATATTCAATGTATTAATACATAACGAAATCCGAAAGAAAATAACACGATTTGGAATTATTAACTCATTACCTTTGGCATAATGATGGCCAAATTTTGCTGTGCAGGGAGAACTTCTGGTAAAAAGGCTTCGGAAACGTTAAAGGGAATAGACACAGACNTCAATTTTATTCTGAACTTCCAGTACACCACTAACTTGAACCCTAGACAAACTAATCCATGGAAGTGAAGAACCCGGTTCAAAATGAAGATCTGCTGATTCGATCCCAGTCTGATTGCTCTCTTCGACAGAACATGATAGCTCTTCAAGTTAAAAAACAATAGTATAAGTTCAGATTTCAATCCCAATCAAAAAAGTAATTTCAAAAATTGCATAACGAGAATTCCAAGTTTTTCCATTGACATGCTAATGATGTTACAATTAATTTATGTAAATCCCCCTGGAAAATTTTATACAAATGCACATTCCCAAGAGAGATTTTTTTTCCTTTGTATAGGAACCTAATTCCATCCATTGAGTCCATGGGGTCTGATCCAGAGGACTTCCAAGGAAGAATTCCCTTTCTTATGTGAATGGGAATATCACCAAGCATGATACAAGAGGGTAACATTTCTAAAAGAAACAACCATGAAATGGTTTCGGGCCAAAAATGGTATCCAAACCAGACAATATTCCTTTTTGGATTGCCAGGAGAATGTAGAGAGCATGCCAGATGACTCAATCCTTTCCCATCGGCCTATGGACGAACACAGACTAGTGTTGTTGGCTCAATGAATACTTGCCTAGTGCATCAAATTAGGCAGAAGATGTGGACTTCAATATATTCATTCCGATTGTTAAGTTATTACCTACTAGGCAGATAACTCTAGCCCATTTGGATTTTATATATTTACAATCCACATGGATTAGTCAATTTTGTCATTTGAGAGTTGACATCATATGTAATATAGTATATCTTTTTGGAGTTTAGGCTCTGAGTTTTGAATCTTTATTGTGGTGTCTAAATCTAATGAGCATTCACAATTTCACATTATGAAATAAATCACAAATGGTCTTGCTTTGACAGGCTAACTGGCCCACAAAGGGTGATGCTAAGCACATGCCTCAAGGGGATTGAAATTTGAAACCCTAGTGGGAATACTGAAATTCCACTGCCCTCAGCATTGGACCACAACTTCGTTGGCAAATATCATAATTTTTTTATTGGCATTGTTATGATTTTTTTCGAATTTTTTGTGCCTAAGGAAAAATCACATGACCTGGACTCGACAATGACTTGCAAACTCAGCAAAACTTTGCAATATCTCAGCTTAGTAAAAAACCAGGGAACATAAACTCAATAAAACTCAACAAACTTATCGACCAAACGTGAATCTGATCGATTTTGACCATGGATGATTTTAGGGGATAAATTTCGCTCGTGGGCTAATTTTCCATGGTTTTTCCAAAAACGAGATTTGCTATTTTAAAAACGATTCGCCCAAATTCTATAGGATAAAATTATTTTACCTTAAAAATCACCAAAATTTTATAAAAACTATATAAAATCCTTAGAAATTTGAATATTTTTACAAAAATATCGCCAAACATTTATAGTTGGCATATGAAGGATTAGTAAGATTCGCCAAGGTTTCTACATTTTAAAATAAATTTCCATCCTTAAAATCATCCCTAATTTTGACTAGGAGTACTGACTCAACTAGCCAACTTCCAGTGAATCTAATCGATTTTGGCCAGGAGTACTGACTTGGAATGCATGTCGGTGTTCATTTAAAGGACTAAGTCTCTCAGCTCAAAATCAACAAGATTGAGGATTTCAGAGATCTAGATGAAAGTAAAGGTTTCAATCTAGTTCATTAAATTGCTAAAGAGTTTGTAAAGATCCTATAAATTTTTAGCATTATTTCTGAATGGAGAGTACTGTCATAAACATGAAGAAATCACCAAGGTAAATGGGCATAATGGTCATAAGAAATGGTTAAAAGTCTAGACCCTCCTTTTCCAAATCGAGCTATGAAGACAGTTCCAATAAAAATTTCTTGGGAATTAACAATACAGTCATGATCCCCTTCTTCTCTACCCATTTTCAGCTTATCTGATATATATAGACTGTTATAGTTGCTTTGAGAGAGTGGAATTGATGACTGAGCATTGCAGGTGGATGGATGCCAATCTTTTATGTTTGCACTCTTTTATGTTACTAAGAGTCCTTGGCAATACTGTCTTCTATTAGTTGAATTAAAGGCTTTGTCAAGAAGGCATAAGTGATTCGAGAGCTGATATTTTGCTGATGTCAATACTTTAATTTGTAATTTATATGTGGTTGAAAATATACATTTGAAATCAATTGGTGGAGACAATTACTCTTTTACATTTTTCTTGAACGAAGAACTTTGATGAATATGCAAAGATGCCAAATCTTTCGCTTTGTTGAATGAACTTTGCACCATTTGTATCATGACTGAATAGAAAAGAACTGTCTGTGGTTAATTGAATTAATCTACAATATTTCAATTGACAGGACACATTGACAATTGCACAGTAAGTGCATTATGTGATATCTTTGTGTGCATTCGAATCCCGTCGTCATTGCTAACATTATTGTAAATGAGAATTGCAGTAGTTCCATACCTGCACTTACAAATATTTTATGCCTTGATAGGAATCTTTATTATGAATTATCCTTCTAGGAATCTTAGGATCAGCCTCAAGGTTGTTTTAGAGGAGTGGCGTTTGTTTTCAACAACCCGAATCGTCCAAGCCATTGAATCACGTAGTACATGTCAACCTTTAAATATAGTAACTTATTCCTTTTCCAAATGAATACGAGTCACATTTGATGACTAATATTGCTAGACATACTTGAATGTGGAATAATTAATTTATTGCTTCTGGGTTTTAGGAGGCATATTAAGTGTCGAGTATTTTTCTCGAGATGTTCTAGCCTGCACTTGTATTGGCACTTGGCCAACTTATATTTTAAGCTGGCCAAGCCCACCAAGGCTCAAACATAACTTTATTCTTATTAAGCACTCATAATCTCACCTTGGATTGGGACATTTGCAATGATCACTCTGCATCTTGAATAAATATGATAACTGTAATCCTGAAAAGTGCAAACATTCTAAAGTTTTTTTTAACAGATAGTGTCTGTGAAACTCTAACATCGATGCTTGCATGATTGTAGGTTATTGTTGTGCAACTCTAACATGAATGCTCGCATGATATTCATGTTAATGTAAAAAAATAGTTTTGATACCTTCAAAATTGTTTATATTAGATATTAATTTTGGGATTAACTCATTTCATTGGGTGATGGACTTCCTAGGTTTCAACTATAGCTTCTTGGGCTTGGTGATATTCATATCCTGCAATAACATCATTTGGAAGAGCTCTACTAATATCTGACAGAGGAATTGACTCCTCGCAGTGATCAAAAGCCATGCAAGATAGAGAGCCATGTGCTTTGAGACCTCCATAAATTGGATTGTATCAAGTAATATGTTTGCAACTTTATTTGACACCATACATTGAGTTTTGTTAATTTCAACATTATGATTGTTCTACATATGCTTATGCAAAAGGATTAGAGATCATTTAAGTCTAGTGGTGGCCACTTAGAGAGACATAATGTTAAAAGTTTATTTTTAAATGCCTAATCAAAATTAGCACATAGCTTTTTCAATGTTAAAAGTTTATTTTTAAATGCCTAATCAAAATTAGCACATAACTCTTTTTCAATGATAAAAGTTTTACTTTTAAATGCCTAATCAAAATTTGTTGTTTTATTTTTCTCTAAGTACTTGGAGGCATATAGAATGGTGCAAAAGTGGACTTTATGCATTGAAGTTTCTTGTTACCCAAACCCGAGTAAAGTGATTATTTCATATGTCATTCACAACATGGCACTAAATCACATATTCCAAACTAAGAGAGAAGTTCATGGAAAGACTACAAATAATGAAGCATATTATATTACCCTTGTTGAAGGGCTAAAAGAAGAAAAACAATATGGTGCCAATGATATTGTAGTATTCACCAACTCAGAACTAATATGTAATCAGTTGAAAGGAATTTATCAAGTTCGAAAGAACAATCTAAAACCTCTTCATAGAGAAGCAAGTATTGTTGCATCTCAATTTCAGTGTTTTACCATAAATTACCATGCAGAGATTAAGAGGATGTCAAGTGACTTAGTATTGAGAGCAGTGTAAATTTTAGGTGAAGGTGTTAAAGATGACTTGGTATCACCATCTATGCCAACAAAATTCATTGATGGACATCGATATAGACCCCCAATGTGTGGATGCTTTCTTCTGATGATTGTTGTTGTGTCTCTAGTGGCATGGTTGTTTCACTAAAGAACTCATTACTATATTACAATTGTCTCAAATTGTAATATCTGGGGTCTCTTGTAATAGTGATAAGATTGAAAAAATCTTGGTATACATTCAAACTTATGTGTATGGTTAGTGATTACATAAATTAATGTTTTTGAGGGTCTAACTATTTTTTCTTTGTTATTTTACCATGTTTTCTAGAGAAAATCATGACACATGGTTTTAAATGTAGTTACTTTTCATGCACCCTTCATGGAGATGATTTTAGATGGTCAGGAGACCTTATACCATGACCCACCTCTTTTTGTTAATCTACTTTGACAAGGTACCCACTATCATTAATTTCATTCCAATAGCTTGTTGATAGACTTATCATGAGAATGTTAATATACTTATCATGAGAAGGCAAGGGTGGAATACAACAAATGGCCTTGTGTTTTAACTTTGAAATGTAAAATCCGAAAGCATATGTAAACATGCATCGAACATCAAGTTCATCCAACAATCACACATTAACAAGCACCGAACTAGCAAAATATATCCTACTGGAATCATATCAATTCAATGAAATCCCAATTTGATATCCCTGAAGCGATGCAAACTAATATTGTACTATGAATAACGTAGAATTCAGTTTGAATTCATCCATAATTTACAAGTGACCAGGAAGCACCACTCTCAAACAATTTGAAAGATCTAGGGAAATTTATCTCCAACAAAAGAATGTTGCGGCTTTTGTATTTTCCTAACACTTTGGGCCAAAGTTTTGCATTCTCACAACCCAACTGTAGTCAATTGAACCAAACGTGACACTCGCCCTCGAAATAATTTGCATAGATCATGATATGAGACGTGATCATGGGCCCAAGGGAAATACTTGTTTGAGGTAACATAGTTCTAAATGCCTTGCATAAAAATTGGGGATACCTTGAATCTCCCTCTACTAAGGAGGTTTGCTCCTAGATATCAAAAATATCCTTTTCACTTTCAATGCACATATGGATAACACTTTGCTCCTAGATATTTCCATTTACTCCTCCATTCTACCAAATATATTCAAATTTTCAAAACATACAGACATATTGTAATTTTTGCATGTTTTCAAACTTCCATGTGTGACGATTATATTGGTATACCATAGCGATTTCACGAGTCTACATTTATGAACAAAGACGGATTAAGTATATAAATCCTTTTCCAATAACAAAATGCCAACTGGAAGCAAAGGATTTGCGGAGACAGTTTCGGTGAATAATCGTTTAAACTTTAAAGTCTTTCATATCTTCTAGCACGAAAAGGATTATTATATTTGTAGACCTTAAAAGGACTTGCTTAGCTTCATTTGATAACACTTTAAAGTCTTTTATGTGAGCAATGGACATTTCAATTTCAGAGACATGGATGGCTTCCAAAACAAAGTATGGGAAGAACCTCTCTGTGAAAAATGGAAATCTATAGTTTCAACAGATGATAATAAGAAAAAAAAGGCTCATTCCTTCTACCAACCCTCAGACTAAATTCACAATTCATGTCCAAGAACACTCTTATCACTTTCACACTCAATTCACATTTCATGTCTAGGAATACTTTAAACACATTCACCGACTGTAGAATCAAATTACATAATGTTATTTTACAAGTCACATAATGCCACACTTTCCAATGCAAACATGTTTTTTCATTTCTAAGTTTGATCCACCAGTTAAAATGGAAATAATTCTAAACTTGCAATATCAGGTACAAAAAAATGGAGGCATCTCTAGCATTAATTTTTCCAACAAAAGATCCAAGGCCCAAAAGTAATCAAATAGTCTGTGATCATAATGGTAACATCCAATATTGTCTACTTGTTAAAATGTAATACCCCAAGTGAAAATGCATCTAATATTATTCATGCCACTATATTCCATGGAGAGAGTATTACTCTTGGAGAGCAAGATAAATAATAGAAAATATTGATTTTTAAGAATATAAATCATCAGAATGATGTTCGTTGTTGTACATATGCTCTGAGAAAAATCTCAGGACTGTGACTAGAAAAATTTAACTAATCACAATCGCAATTAGTACTTGGAGGCTAAAAATAACTTTCACATCAACATCTACACTCAAATTTTGTCTGAAACATAGTTCAAACAAAAGGTTTTAATAAGTCGAGATCATAACTGCACAAATTTGAAATTACATAATGTTGGAAATATACAAAGACGGTGAACTTGTCACGCATGCAAGATACCCTGGTCATTGTTTTTGCAACCCTTCAAAAGCAACTGTAAATATCAAAACTGCAAATCATTGATAGTTCATAGATGATTAGATTTGTTTCAACATCATTGATGAGTTCACCCTGGCCTTTGGGGACTGTTGATATGAATTTAGTGGAGAAGCGCCTGCTCTTGGAAAACCAATAGGAAGATGATTTGCGTTTCTATGATTAAAATGAGAGTGCCCAGTGGAATTGACATTATCCACAGACTGTTTTTGTCCAGATCTTTCAGGATGCGATTTGACATACAAAAGAAACTCCCATGCCAACTGTAGACTGTGCACATACATGCAGAACATAATCCACATACATGAGGATTGTTTACAAGGCTTTTGTTCTTGTTTCACCTACACACAAACAACTGGTTTAGAGTGAAAACTACTCTGCAACACTATTCAAGATTGGTGAGTTGACCTGTTCTCTGGTGTAACCTGTACACAAGCAACTAGTTGAAAATGCCAATAATACCCAAGACTCTGCAATTACTCTATCACTGAGAGGTCTATATTCGGTGAAACTTCTTTGGACGTTGATATACCACTGAACTAGATTTATAAATATGATCAATGTTGAGACACCATCATGGTTCTCTGTGTGTATTTAGTTCTGATTATAGTGGCTTGATTGAATAATTGTAGACCTCTGCCAAATGTCAATGTTTTGGGCAAGATCACCCAACCAATGGTGCCAGCTATTGATGAAGCTTGTTGGGGTTAAACACCAACCACCAAAACTTCTTACGCACAAGGTTTTTATCTCTATGGTCAATGGTACCAACTCAATGACATTCCAATTCTAATGTAAATTATAATCAGAAACCTATTGTTGAATATGATCAGGGCTAATCCTTTGAGATGGTTTTGCCATCCATCCTTCTCGGGCTCCTTGAGGTTTGTGTTTATCGATTGCACTGTCTTTGGACTTGTTTCCACTCAACATGAACAATGCTACCGACTTACTAAGCAATGTTGGGATGACAAAAGAACTCAGCTCAATGAATCTTTGTTTGTATTTATGATACTACACAACAATGCTCATATTTATATGTATAAAATGTCTTCATAAGATGACTGGAATGTCTTCATACTCATTGCTTCCAAGTCTCAAAATATGGATTTATAAGTGAGGTGCCTTCCTTCCAATTTCATGTGCTTATAACCAATCTCCACTTCAACATAACGCCATTCAAATAACAAATTATCAAATAAAAAATTATGAAATAACACCTAATTAAACAAATAATTAGAGGGTTGCATGAGAAGTTGAGAACAAGACAAAACCATACAATTCCAAATGCATTGCTCTAGGATATGCCCACACAGATTTGAAGCGTAAGATGCCAAAAACAAAGGGAAGGAGACCAATTACAAAAGGTTATGGTTTGAATGCTCCCTTGGCACAAGTTACCATTCCTTTCACTGTCCAACGCCCATACCAATGCCCAACAAGACACTCACATGACCAACCATCTCTTTGTGAATCCTTAGGGAGATGAAGGACACATACCCAGGCTACGTACAACCTTAGGGAGCTGGGAAAGACTGTGCACAGCCTCCAGGAATATCAATGTGCAGAAAACGACTATCAAACCTTTTCCAATTGTTGTGTACAACCATGGGAAAGAAAAATCCTTGATGTGTATGCTTTAACAATCATTGAATTTACTAGAAAAAATAAGAAACTCATCTAAAATAGTGAAACAGTTAGTTAATGGCAACCATGGATCTCCAATTCCAGAGCCAATCTAACAGTGGGTGATTTGGAGCTGTTGGAATTCTTCAATTGATAAGGGAGAATGGAATTCTGAGTAAACTAACGGTAATATAATTTGCAATTCTTCATTTCCACCATTAACACACTAAGAGAGACACATTAACTTAAATGAGAGTATCATATTGCAAACACAAAATTTACACACAACAGTAAAATCAAACACACCATAACACAGAGATTTAACCCTGGAAACCCAATCAGGAAAATCATTTTTGAATGGTTTCTTGGCTTTCATTTTGGAAAGGGTGATGATCTCAAGGGTGATGACTTTTTAGCCTTTCCATGATGAGTAAAATGCACTGTTGAAAATATCGATGTCCTTGAATTTTGTGTCTGCTCCAAAAATAACATCAAAATCCCAACTGTCTGTGAATTCCTATTTCCAGAAACAACTTAAGCTTCTAACATCCATAAATTCTTATAAAATTTTAAGGTAATTTTACTGAATCTATTTGCAAGTGTATGCACATCTATTTGATATTCACAAATTATGTTTGTGGATGTATTGGGTGTATTTGGTCAGTTCACAACTTCGCATGATATTACAATTACATATTCTCTGTTGCATGTTGCATTAAAAAAATATCCAATGCCTTCGACAATCTGAGAGATACAAGGAGAACACTTCGAGAAATCAAACTGCTTCGACACATGAAGCATGGAAATTTATTTTCTTCTCCTGATCTTAAATATTTTGATTTTTCTACTTCTGAAAAGTATATAGTTGTTACCATGTTACTTCAAATATGAAATAACAAGTACAATTGCATTTTGGACAATGCAGTCTGTAATATAACTCGCTTAATTGATTTTCACCATCTATATCTCTGAATTTTGGTCCTGTTGGCTCCTTTCTAGTAAGGAGTTCAAGCAATATCACTCCAAAGATGTACACATCGCCTCTGGTGGTGGATCTACAACTCTGCCGATATTCAAGAGGAATGTATCCAAATGTGCTTGCAATGTCAGTACTTAGTATATTCTGATCTTTACTCGATATGATGAGGTTTGTCTTTGGAAAATTGGGCAATACTGGAGCTGCAACCCTCATATGGTTGGCTTTGTATGGCAGAAGAGGATGCTTCTCCCCTCATAATGTATTTACCTGTCATAATCATAGTCGACACATTAATACATCAACAACACTCAATACACCAATTAAAACAAACTAAGAGAAAATATATCACAACAAACCTGTAAAATCACCAACTAGAGAGTTGTCAACCAGTTGAGCATGTTTGAAGGGAGGAATATATACATAAGAAGATCCTATATCTATAATAAAATTCACATTGACATGTAAAGTAATAAACATATGAAAATATGGATTATATCAATTGTGAGTCCAACCAAAAGTACCTGGAATCGTAGGAAAACTAGAATGACATAGTATATGTCTATGTCCTTGGAATGAATCCACAGTAGTGGATTGTTTCACCTTTGCAAACAATTCACACACTATTATGTTAAAAAATAATGATTTCTATATACACTAATCTAAACATATTCATATCAATGCTCTATTAAACTCACCTAGGACCATAAACACTGCATTGTTGGAGTAAGGATGCCCTCACTTATTGAGGTACACATCGCCTCCGGTGGATGATGCTTCTCCCCTCGTACTATAATTATCTGTCATAATCATAGTTAACACATTAATACATCAACAACACTCAATACACCAATTAAAACAAACTAAGATAAAGTATATCACAACAAACCTGTAAAATCACCAACTAGAGAATTGTCAACCAGCCGAGCATGTTCGAAGGGAGGAATATCTCCAGAATAAATTCCTATATCTATAATAAAACCCACATTGGCATGTAAAGTAATAACCATATGAAAATATGATTATATCAATTGTGAGTCCAACCAAAAGTACCTGGAATGGTAGGAAAACTAAAATGACATAGTATTTATCTATGTCCTTGGAATGAATCCACAATAGTGGATTGTTGCAACTCTGCAAACAATTCACACACTACTCTGTTAAAAAATCGTGATGTCTATATACACTAATCTAAACATATTCATATCATTTCTCTATTAAATTCACATGGGACCATAGACACTGCGTTGTTGGAGCGAGGACGCCCTTGCTTGTTGAGGTATTGAAACTAAAATGGTTGATATTCACATGAAGGGGCATTCAAATCAATTTCTAAGCCGCCACTTTGTTTTCTTCTTTTTAGGGCTAAGAAAACTCTTCTTCCTCTTTGGAGATGAATCAAAAGCACCCAACCCAAGGGTGAATTCATAATCTATAATATGAAGGTCGTTGGCTTCATCCAACTTTTTTTTAACCAAACCAACCAATTGTTCGGTCTTGTTCAAAGAAGAGGGATGATTGTTTAAAAACAACTTTAAGTATCCAAACAACTCCTCTTTAGCCAGCTGAAGTCTTTCAACATCTAGATCAACAATATCAATGGCCATAATAGAGTTTTTGGCATCTACATCAAGATTTGGTTCATGTACTCTTATCTCATGAGGGTCATTGAATGAATTGAGTATTGCATCATGATCCAGTAATGAGTTTGAATTACCTAAGGGGTAATACAACCAATTCACCTTTATGGCATGCTTGCAAATGTTTCCACGAATAGACCATGGACAATCACAAGCTATAAAATTTGTGCGATACCAGGTGATAAGATATTTCTTATCACACTTTGTCTGACTCCTCACCCAATAGGCATGAGATATGCTCTCATGAAGACAACAATCAATATCTAGAATTCTTCTTTCCTTTTCTATTGATGATTCATATTGTTTCTCTTTCCTGTAGTTATTCAAATATCCCTCTTTTTTCAAAATTTCCTTGAATCGGTAAATGGGTTCAACATTTATCAGGAGGATATACAATAGCCAATCCATCCTACGAGCACACTTTTTACTTCAATATGATAGAAATTTGGTCTTTAGGTAATAATGATATGGCTCAATAGCATTATTTGTCTCCTGATTTGCATGAGGAAAATCTTTGCATCCTTTTACCCACATCCCTACATAAAAAATATGAGTTAGTGAAGATATCATCTTTACGAAACACAAAAATAAAAATACAAATAAAATTTCTTGCACTTACAAATCTTATCACCAAAAACCCAATTCTTATAGAAATAGTCCAAGAACTTTTTCTCATTTGCGAATTTGATGAAAAATCTATCGATTGCATCTGTAACTTCGTCATTGAAACAATTTTTCATGATGATGCCTAACTCATTGAACATCTCGATTTCTATTTCAGGACTACTAGCCAACGGGTTTACTTTTTTTAACCATGCTCATCGTACATGCCAAATACATAAGATCGCTTCACACCTCATGATCCTCCTGCCAAATTCAATTCATCTTTAGTGTGATATTTATACAAAAAATACAAGTTAAAATGTACAATAAGAAGATTGAATTTACTTTAATGCAACGATTTTAGCTAATGCATCATCAACCATGAAGGTATTAACTTTCCAATCATGACGAAATTGGTAACACCTATGCATGAGGTGCGCCAACCATTGTGCAATATCATGTGACGTATTTCGGGATGCCACCACCCATGCAATTGACACCCCTCTTTGTTTTTCATCAAAGGCTACTAATGTGTACAATTGATACTGTCATATTCAAAAGAACATATGTAGTCAAGTTTAATTCATCAATAATCTTTAATCACTACAAATCAAATGATCATACTAAATCAATTATTGGAAACACTATTACCCCATATTTATTTGTATTAAATGTTGAATCCATGGCTATTAATCTATTGTGAGATATCTTAACCATGGTCTCCAACATCCATGGCGTTTGAATTCCATCTATGAAAGGGACATCTCCACCATTGGGCTTTTGGTAAAAGAAAAAATCATCTTGGTGTTTTTGATACCAGAGGTTCACGCTCATTTCATCCTTCTTGTGCAATTGGTATTTTCCCTTCGTCAAACGATTGTAGATGTTGACAACATATTTCCTGCTCAAGAAAAAATATCTTTCCCGGGCTGTGGCATCCATATCAATATGATTTTTTATATTCATTTTACAAATTGAATCAACTGACACTTCCAAAAAATAACAACTTTCTACATAAGAGACCATGTCTCTTGAAAGCCTTGGCTTATGAATGGACCTAGCCTCACCCGAAGTATCATGTTGGCCATGACAAGGCCATACATCCGCATCTTCATGGTCATACACATTATATGTCAAAATTGCTACGTCGGGGGTTTTGAACCATAACCTTAACGATGAAGTGGAATTGACAACCCCTCTTCTTCACAAAGGATGTCCTTCGTTTCTTTGTATGTTTTTCTCTCTTATCCTCTGGGCCATATGAGCAAGCATAACTACATAACAATGTTTGAAACATCAATACATATACCAAATGAGAAAATACTTGTATTACCAACATGTAAACAATGCATTTCTAATGTACTTACAACTCATATCGTAAGGCATCACTAGCCCTTGATTTTGGGTTTTTTTTTGTCAACGGACGAAAGTACATGGAGCTTCTTGATTCATTTCCTCCCCTCTAATAAAGTCAAGAACTTTTTTTGAAGGGATTTTCGCAACCTGATCAATGCTCATGTTTTATCGATATATTTCAAACCAAATTAAATCTTTACCAGAAAATGTGATCTTGTCTTTAGGGTCTTCCACCTCAATGCCCATGATAGTCCTCCATTTTTTTCCTTGATTACTCATTTTGTATCAATTCATACAATATATTCAAAACAATAATTTAACCTTAACACAGATACCATAGCCAATGCACAACTCTTATGATATAAATTCTATTTTAGAGGAAGAAGAAACTTCTATGCAGAGATTTCTTGCACAAAGAATAATTCAGAATCCTTGAGCATAATTGACAATAACAAAATATTTCAATACATATGAACTGCTCCAGTAAACAACCAAAGTATAAAATTATTTTAGTTTTTCACAAAACATTTTAATTGGGTTGATTTGGGTCACATAAAGTAAATCAAGTAAATCATAGTTATACATTCCTATGATTTCAGCAGGGATCCTATTCCTATGATGTCATGTGACTGCAGGGGAGGCTAAGCTTCTTTATGTTTGAACTTATCTTCTTTGATGCCTTTGATCTATGGCTTCCTCCACCAGGGTTTTCAAGTCCCATAGCACATTATGTTCGAAATCAGATACTTTACACCGGACTTGAAAGAGATCCATTCAATACAGTTGCGAATATCAACTAGCTCAACCAATTTGGACTCTATGCTTGATAAAGAAAAATCCTGAATCTAATCCGGGTGACAAAATCTATTCTCCACATTACTTGGCTTGCTTGAAGTTCCTCTGCACGACTGAATATACTTTCACATTTGAAATTCTTTCACATTTACCTGCAAAACTTCTTGGATTAGAAGTTCAACCTCTTTCCTCAGATAGTCTTTCAAATTCCATGAATTTGTTGAACCAGTGTCTTGTATCAAAAGGATTAGGGAAAGATCTCTTATCTCTTATTGAATATGGTGAACAGGGCTAAAGTCCATAGACACGTGTTTTCAGTATAGAGCACTGATTATATTTGGCCTGCCTCCATATTCATTGAGTTTCTTTTTGGGCTATGTCCTTTATCACAATCCCTATTTTGTCGTTCCTTGGAGATTGATCCACAGGAGTTGGATGTAACAGATGATATATATTGATCTCCCCTCTTCATTTATCGAAGGAATGATCACTACCTCTATTCCTATTTATAATGGCCTCAATATTCAAAACTTGATTGCCTATTGTAGTTGATACTGTCCTGTTTGCTAGCCAATTGGCTACTTGATTGGTAGATCTTCTAATGTGATTGAAGCAATTTCCTTCAAGGTTTCCCATGCCCTCCCTTATCCATTCTATGTTGTTTTTCAATTCTCACGAGGGATATTAATTATTTGTGTTTAAGTTGTCGATCAAAATATTTACACTGAGAGAAGCGAGGATCTCTATAACATGGTCATGATGTTGAATTTATATATACACTAGTGTTGAGAGGTTTGTACTTGTAGTTGTTTTGACAATTTTGTCCTTCTCTGTTTTTAATAGATCTGGAGTTAAGATGGATCTATTCTAGTGGAATACCATTTCATTTGAATCATTTCAACTTGACTGTAAACTCATGGAAGAAAAGTAGAATTCTTTCTTCTTCAAAGACTCCCTGCTCCTTCTAGGCCAGTGTTGCCCTTTGAGGGTCCATCAAAATATAAGATTGTATTTCATTTTCAATTTTTCTGGCCTAATGTAGGGCCTCTTTAACTGTGATGGAAATTTTTTGTGAGATATACTTGAGCAATTTTCTATGAGACTTGGCTAGTTAAAACTACCTAAAACAATCATGCAGTTTCTATTTTTTTTTCTTCCTTTAATCTAATTGGAAGGCCGAGTTTCATTTTTAAAATTACCTAAAATAGTGGGGGGTATTCTATGGCATATTCTTTTGCTATGTTAGAAAGAAGGAAACCTTGAGTGGATATGCTAGCTTTCCTTGCTTATGTAGGAAGGGAGATTTGGTGTGCTTGTCCAGGTCAATGCACGAAAACGGGAGCAGGAGCGCGCAGGCAATGGTGAGCTTCGTAGTTCAAGCGGGGAGGAGGAGGAATGGCTGCAGGAGGAGAAGGTGGTTGGCTTGCATGGGATGCCACCCTACATTGAATTCCATGAGGGGATGTCCACTTGTAGCCAGCTGCTAAGAACGGGAACGGGAAGGGATCGCTGAGAATGGGAATGGAGGGCCCGAGGTGGACGGGAGGGTGTTGAACGGGGAAGGCCGACGTTCTACGAAATGGGTGCCCGGTGCCTGAGATGTCCCATCAGGATCCATTTCGTAGAAGAGTTAGCTTACTCATATTCTGGATCGTGCTGTGGTTCTTAGTATTCTATTATCTTTTGGTAGCAACACCATATTCTGGATCGCGCTGCAGTTCTTAGTATTCTGTTATCTTTTGGCAGCAATAGTTTTGCAATGCTTGTGGAGCTTATCACTGACAATAATTGATGGATACACATTGCTTGTGAAACACAATCTGCAAAATTCTCTTGTTGTCAGTCTCTTTGTTGTAGGTGACAGGGTTTAAGATTCCGTACTATCATTTCTGGCTCTTAGCGCTGAAACTACTCTTTGTTGGTCAAGCCTCTTGCTTGACAGCCTTGTGACAATCTTCAGTGGAAACATTATTCTTAACAATGACCTCATGTTGCCAAGAAAGTCAACTTCGGGCACGTGTGGGAAAGATGTAGCGGACATGGAGTCTAGCTCATGGTTTTAACCAATTTCTTTTTATTTTAAAATAATTATATTAAGTTTTAAAGAAGAGATGTCCATAATTAATGCCACTATTAGCATTTTTTGTTTGTTTGTTTGTAAGTTTGTGTGAAAATCAAATGATGTAGAACCACAGAGAACACGCCAATTAAGTTTGTTATAGTCTGAGTTATAGGTTGTTCTTAATAAGTTCAAGCTAATGTGCTCCAAGATAATCAATACAGGTTATTCTTATGTAAGATCAAATTGTATGATTGAATACTGAATATTTCCAATATCTAGATCACTTTCCTATATAACTGTTGAAATTTTCTCTTTGGGGGATTTCAAAATTAGTACTGTATCCATAGAATGATTTATTATGGACATTGTCCTTAGGGAGGTCAATAAGCCTCAGTTATACAAGTACATCAATGATGGTAAGAAGCGTTTGTACTTTAAATGAGTCAAGTGAGAAGCTTGAAAGTGTGGTGAAGAAAAGAGAAAAAACGGTAAGATTGCAAAGTGAGTGTAAGTGCTAATAAAGACCAAACAAACAAAGAACTAGACAAAGATTAATATTGTTATTTGTGATTTAGTATTGTAAATTTTTTAATGTAAACATTAAAGGGGGTGTTAAAGATAATGCTTCTATTAATGATTAGATAAGAAAAAAAAAAAAATTATTATTTTTTTTTGAATTTTTCATAAAATTCTAAACTAATATTAATTCATTGATCTTCCATGATATTTTGCTGAGTAAGTATGTACATTATAATTCAAAAAATTGATGATTTATCTAAATTTATTTTATATTTAAATAAGAAGAACCAATTAATTTATTGATTTTATGTTAAATTATCATAATTCTAAACTAATATTAATCTAGTTATAAAATTGACTAAAACATAATTAACAAATGCAACTCGAACAATATGTTATAATTAGTCTCTTCTATATTAGATTTAGTTTAGAAAATATAATTTACAAAACCAAATCAAAATTAATCAAGAATTTGAGATATCTATCACTTTCTTATTAACGTCTCTGACAAATGCCTATAAATACTATAAGTTATATTTTTAAGATTTATTGTTTCTATCTTCGTTGGAAATATTAATTTTCACTTTAACTATACATAATATATATTACAAACCTCTTTACTATAGCTAAGAGTTCATTGCTAACTCCCTATTAGTGTTACCTTTGATTTTGATTTTGATTTTTTGTTTAGCATTTTCCATAGTTAAACATACTTGAATTTAAATTGAATTAAAATAAATATAAAAATAATATTTTTTTGAAATATTATTGGCTCTTAATATTGAAGCCTTATTGTACTGTTACCTTTGATTTTGATTTTTTTTATAGCATTTTCCATGGTTAAACATATCAGAATTGGAATAATAATTTAAATTGAATTAAAATAAATAAAAAAATAATATTTTTTTGAAATATTATTCGCTCTCAATATTGAAGCCTTATTGCAGTCGTGGTTGAGTGCATTTACCATTGCATTTAACACTTACATATATTCATGTCAGATTATTGCACTATTAGATGTTAGATAACAAATCCATTAAAATGCCCCCGGATCGGGTGATGGTGCAGGACACATGGCAAGATGAGGAGGCGCACACAGGCTAGCGTGGCGAAGGCCATGTGACAGATCCGTGCCAAGCACAACTGCCACCCCCATGCAATTAAATCCTCCTACGACATCCGAGGCGCCATTAAGCCTGGTGCGTCTCCTGTCTCTGGTTGTCCCCTCGATGGATGATCTCATTGAAGGCGCCACCAACCTTTGCATGTGGTTCAGCCTTCATCTCCTCCAGCTGCGCAGATATGGCTCATTCCAGCTCTCCTCTCCCTTGGCGCTCTCTTGCTGTGCCTCAAACCCTTCCCATCAGATCCTTGGCACTCTCCTGCAATTGTCTCCTCTCCATCCCTCTCTGTCCACCTGGGGCATTCCTCGCAGCCCAACCATCTCTCTCGAGCCGTCAGCATGCCTAGGCAAAGAGGCATGCCAAGGAGGGGCTCGCCCTGGTTTCCATCTCGGCCTTGAGCGCCTATACCTTGCCCTGGTTTCCATTTTGGCCTTGGATGCCTATCCCCCTCCCACTCTTCACTTTCCTCACACTCCTCGCACTCTTCGTAGTCGAAACTTGAACCACTTTCCACCTCTTCCTGGCTTGAAGGTTTGGTTCTTACGCACATCTCGCTCGACTTACCCTCAGAGCCCATCTTGGACAAGTCCTCCACTTCTCGGGCACCTCTTGAAGCACCTCCATTTTTCCGGGCTAGCATACTTGCGTTGGCTTCAGAAGCCTTTCACATTCACCCACCCTTGAAGGTGCCACCTTTTCCACACTCTATCACCGACTCCATCCTAGACGAGCAGATGCAGGACAACATGGACATTCTTTATGGGTTGGTCTTCGATATCCAACAGGGCGTGGATGATCTACAATTCCGACTGCAACAAATGGATGGGAAGGCCTCTGCACTCCTCCATATCCTCTCCACCTTCCAGGGAGCAGCAGAGCAAGAAGAGCACGTCCTAGCAGAAACGTTTGGTAGGAGCGAACAGGAGCTTCCAGCGGAAGGTGGCGACTTGGGACAAGCCATGCATGTGGACAAGGAGGTTACAACAACTGTGGATAATGCGGATGCCGACACGCAGATGGAATGGCGAGGAACACCTGTCAAAGAGGAGCTCTGGGACGAGGCAACCCACGCCACCTGGCCAGATTATAAGCCAAATGTATGACGAATATTGAGACTCTACTCATGCTTTTAGTTTACTACTCTCAGCTCTGTTTACAGTTTTACTAGTTTGGTAGACATGTAGACCATAATACCGACTGGCTGAACTGGTTTCCCCTTGGGGTAGTTCAATTAATACAACATGACAATTCTGAACAATCTGTAACTCTGGTTTTGTTTTTGGAGGCTCTTTATATCTAAATAAAAAAAACACTCTTACTTACAAAAAAAAAAAAAAATCCATTAAAATGAACTACCCTAAACCATAATGAAGGCCATTAACACATAGTGATGGTCCCGTCATGCCACAACATGCTTCATGAGCCTTTAACACACACAAATCGTCCCGTCTACTCAATCATGACTTCATTTTCATTTCCTTGTAGAGGTCAATTCTTTGCTTCTGTTACAACATATACCATCGGTTCAGTACAAAATAGTGTACATCATACAGTTGTCCATACCTTGCTTATTGAAATGCTCAACCCATGCACCATGCTTCTCCATGATAACTTAAAATATATTTTTTCTTTTATTATATATTAAATTTAATTTTGGAAAAATAAAAAAATATTTTTTAAAATTTTAAAATTACATATTTTTATTTTTCTATTGGTCAAAGATATTTTGTTATAAATAAATTTAAATTTAAAAAATTTAAATTTGAAAAAGTGATGGCTATACACATTAATGTCGATTTGAAGGTGTATCTCTGGAGGTGGAATTGGTAAGGATTTCTAGTTAGAGGTTGAGTAATACATAGATCTTTCTACTGATGCATTGTTATGTGACAACTACACCATCACCACTGGAAGAAGCCTCATATCCATCTACCAATGGTTCCACCATCTAAAATATTTTAGATAAATCCTTATTTTTTTGGATGGACGAAAAGGAGAGAAAGGGTTGAGGTTCTAGGCCAATGTATGAGAATATAAAGGTGTACAACGAACACCTAAAATTCTTCAAAAACTAGTGTCGGATATATGTGTGCCATGATTGCAACTTTGCAATTGGGCCATCATGGAGATAAAAGATCTTGTATATGGAGGAGGCTGGACATTAAATGAGCACGTAGATCAAAGATACAGAGGAGGTGGAACATTAAATGGGCACCATAATTAAATATTTATTATTATTAAATTTAAATATGTAATACAGTACAAAATCAATCTAATTTCACCTATATTTATAAAATTTTATAAATATTTTTATTTCAACTACTAAACCACATCCACCATTATTGATTTGATTAATATTAATCAATTATTTTTAAAATTAGTTGTGTCTTAATTTATCTCAATTTTTATGTTATTGTCACCATTGTCATCGTTCAGGATCTAGATAGAGGACACCATAATGAAGTTTGGCCAACTCATCAGTAATACCATGCAGAGAAAAATAATGCTCCATTTGACTGACCCAACCCATGGGATTGGAGCCATCAAATTTATTGACCTCAATGCGGGGAACATGGGGGTCACGATGAAAGGAGTTGGATTGAAAATGTGGAGAATGAGAGGAATCAATAGAATTTGGTTGGTCCGAGGAGGGAGGACCCAGAATGCGGTTCAACAACTGGTTGACAACATACTGGAGGGTGTTAAATTGGTTCATGAATTTGGCATCCATGGTGTCAAATTGGTGCTGGACTTTGGTCTCGAATTGTGCAAGGTGGGGATTGGTAGAGGTAATATTAGATGTCACTTGTTGGATGGATTCCTTGGCTTGATTGATGGAAGCTTGTAGGTATTGGTTGCGAGTAGTAGCCATTTGGAGAGGGTGAGTGTGGGTAAGGGAAAATGGGTGGGTGGGACCACAAAAAAGGACTTATAAGTGTTAGGTACCATGACGATCAGGGCGAGAAGGGGAATATAATGGGATAGGTGACAAAATAGGGAAGTTGAGAAGGGGTCGAGTCCACTGAAAAAAAAAAGCTTTAAAATGAAAGGTACGACAACGATCAAGGAGAAAAGGGGAATACAATGGGATAGGTCCCAAATAACTATGTTGGCGGGACCACTATACTCGTTTGTTTTTTACTCCTGCAGAGTTATACTCCGAGCTAAAGAATATTGTAGTGTTGAAATGTCCAAATTCTTAACATGAAGAAATATGTAGTAATTTTGCAACTAGAATGCAGGAAGCACAATTACGCGACAATAGGTCTTGTCTGTTTTGTTTTTGTTTCCTTCCCAAGGGTTAGGGTATGTAGGGTGTCTATAGATAAGGGTTTTCCATGTGCTATATCTCTCTGATATACATGTAGGGTCCAACAGTAGTACTAGACCCAATATCTCAGGGCATCGACTAAGGAGGCTAGACTGTTCCCTTAACCGTACTACCTAGGTACTAGAGAGTATCTTCCGAAGTGTTGTTCTCAGTGGAACTATAGCATTCAGATGACTAATCGGTTTATCTATAAAGGGATTCAAGAGATCTAGGCCTATCCATATATAGGTGTTGTCTGATGCGCTACCACTCAAAGGAGTACCGATATGGGTTACAAGGGTGGCCAAAATATGTGCGCTTGAGTACCACTTGTATTTCATGCGTGTAATACTCCCCGACCGCGGTTTTATGCACGTAATGAAATATATTTGTAGCTTTAAGACACCAGAATATGTCTCTACCTTGAAAACAATTAACCCACAATTTTCTGCAGCGGAAAGTGCTATGATACCAATTGTAAGGTACTAGGTCTATAATATTAGAAAAAAAGAGAAATAATGCACAGAATAACACCGAGATAACAACATAATACGGAAATAATGCAGAGATAACAACGAAACAACAAGAGGAGCATCAAGGAATACTTGATCAGGTGGAAGAACTTACCCATTGAGGATGCTACTTGGGAAAGTGAACATGTTCTTTAGGATATAGGATCAAAATTTCTTGTGGGCAAGCAATTTCTAGTAGGGGAGACTATAATGTCCCCCACCTCTTGATGAAGAGGTTGTGAGAGACTTAGTAGTCTATTTGTCCCCAGTAGACTATAGTCTCATGAATTATGTTATAATTTTAAGTTGACTTTGGAGAAAAGGTAAAATGAATAAAAGAAAAGAACATGAGTAGAAAATCTAGGAGTTAACCTCATGAATTAACTAACTCAACAGAGAAATAAATCATGGGTATAAAAGAAAGGAAGGGAACACTTCTCACTCATTCTAGATTATTATCACTTTTTCATTTTGGGCTCTTGATCACAAAGCCATTTGAGGGTTTTAGGTTACAAACCCTAGAGATCAACTCGGTGGTGAAATATTCCACCCATCTTGATCCAAGATTGGTCCCGGGGGTGAAATATTCCTCCCACACCATTCTACAACAAGTTTAGATCACATCTGTTATCACTCCAAGAAACTCCTTAGGGTTGTAGGCTAAGAATGCTTGGTAACTTAAGAAATTTAATAATCAAAGTATGTGTGGAACAATGGAATAACTGAGAAGGCTAAGAAAAGGACAACTTGTTATGCATCTAAATAAACCAGTGCTTTGAGAGACTAGATATCAGTTACAATAGATAATCAATATGTGAAGAATAACATTCAAGATAACCAAGTACAATGATGCAGGGTCATACAAGAAGGTAAAGAAAGATCTAGTTCATATCCATGAGCTATATCAGAAGGTAACAGATCTTAATAACTAAACTGAATAGAATTAAATACAGAGTAGTGAAATATGTGAGCAAGACTGATATGTAGTAACCAAAGGAGACTGTGATTCTTATAACAAAACAGAGTCAAAGTACATAG
>JZKD02S1749077.1:652442-671953 GCA_000966675.3 Picea glauca | reverse complement strand
GGCCACCCACCTTCTCCAACTGGCCCAAAACATGTTTCTGGCAATTTTGGTAATTTACTATTTTTAGCAGTTTTTAACTTCCGGGGCCATTTTGAGGCCATAAACGATGTTTTTTGAGACAATGGGGAGCAACATGCATCATTGATCAATGTTTCTCACCCAAAAGTTTTATTTCTGGGATAGATATTTCCAACGAGCTATCATATGCCTAAAATGGAGATCGTATGCAAAAGTTACGACCCCGAGAAGTTGATGCACCAACTTACCCAAACGGGGCCCACATGACTTTTGGCGCTTCATCTCCTAGGGTTAGGTTTTTGGATGTATAGGGTTTTTGGCATTCCTACTTATTGTAAAAATTCCTTTAGAGCCTCATTGTAATCATCTTCTCATGGATGCAAGTAGCCATCACATCTCTTCTCAGAGATAAGCTACCACCATTCTAGCGAGTCTTTCACTCTGTATTTTACAGTCTCTGTACATTTATTTCGTTAATAGAAATCATGTATTACTGTATATCTGTGACTCTTGTTTTATTTCCGCTACATCTCTGTGCATTTCTTTATTATATCTCCGATCTCATTTCGTGCCAAAAATAATCTGGATCAATGACAACCACCATTGTTTGTCCTTTCTTCACAGTTTGGATGAAATTAAGAAAGATATTTCCTCTATATTTCTTAGCGATATCATCGACTCCCCCCAATCTCCAATACTCACTCAGGATACCATCTCTGAGGGGAATTTGGGAAATATCTCTCACATGATTACTGTCGACGTATCTATTAACGAAGGTATTGTGGAAAACATACAGCTAGGTGCCAATTGATCAACTAAAAAAGTTGAAACTTATACCGCTTTGTTTAAATAATTTCACGACATCTTTGCCTAGAGCTATGAAGAAATGTCAGGGATCGATCCTTCGATCATTGTGCCTGAAATCAAAACTTACCCGAGAGAGTTCAACCTATGAGACAAAAACCTTTCTCGGTTCATCCTAAAAAAACCACGGAAATCAAGGTAGAAGTCAAAAAATTATTAAAAACTGGTTTTATTTATTCCGTCCCTCTGACCGAATGGGTTTCCAACATCTTTATGGTCACCAAGAAACAAGGGAAACTTCGTGCTTGTGTCGATTATCAGGATATTAATAAGGCTTACCCAAAGGACAATTATCCTACACCCTTTATCAACCAAATTATTGATAATTGCGTCGGAAACGTCATTTTATCTTTTATGGATGGATTTTCTAGATATAACCAGATCGACATTTTATCGGTTGATCAACACAAAACAACCTTCATCTTCCCATGAGGGACTTTTGCCTATCTGAAATTACCTTTTGGCCTTAAAAAATCTGGAGCCACTTTTCAATGGGCTATGTCGTATACGTTCCATGACATAAAACATATCATTGAACCTTATTTCGATGAATTACCAACTCACTCGACTCATCGACGAGAGCATATTGGTCACCTATGAGCCATCTTTCTTCGCTGCAGGTTTTACAACATACGTTTGAACCCCCATAAATGCACTTTTGTTGTTGAATTAGGGAGACTCCTCAGATTCATAGCCTCCAAAGATGGGATTAAGGTGGATCCCTTAAAATTCAAATCCATTATCACTTTACCCCCTTTGTTGGTTGGTTATCCAAGCTATACCTTTAATATAATTGACCCAGGTTCAGGTCTACTAGGGATCCAAAAAAGCCTCTAAAACTATCGGCCCTCCTGGTAAACCAGAAGGCAATGCAGTACACAGAGTGCACTATGCAGTCTCACCCGAGATAGTATTAATGGGTGACTGCAATACTCAAGTGATTGCAGTCCATGAATGAATGGATATCTGAGAAGTGCATGTTGAGAGTTCTATTTAACTATTAAAGCAATATATTGACATTCTCATTCATGCATGTAATGTAATCGGATTCATTAATTCATTCATACATCATTCTAAGATCCACTCATAAACAGTAAAATATACACAAGCATTCAATCACATAACATAAGTTTTACCATGGTTCACCCACTCTTGGACTACGTCCACAAAGATCTGGCTCTCAAGCTCTTCTATTATGGTAGTTCCAAAACTACAACGACGCGCGCTTTTACAAATCGTTCTTAGTCGGGTCGAGATATATTATGAGGCGGACTAGATCACACTAGGCTCCTCAGCCTGTGATCTAACCCTCAAGATATGCCCTACCGATCCTCTACAACTCAACAACTTACAAAATTGGGTCGTATGACATAAGTATTACAAACTAGTTACTCCTCATGCTAGTAACGCTCTATCAAAACATGACTCTTCCTTAACAATGAAACACCACACCTCTCTCTACCTAGACCTCGTAGGTATCTATTTATATCCATTTCTGGCTCATCATCCATTACAATGTATTACAAAAACCCGAACCCTAGCGTCTTTAGGTCTTCCATGCATGCCCGTGTGCTGCTCTTCCTTCTAGTTGTCTCTTTCCTTGTGCATGCCTTTATTCCAAAAATAACATTTCTTTTTGATTTGGCCTGCTTCCAACAGGCCCCCAACACTGACATGTGGCTTGTACCGAGCTACCTAACCCTTGTGTGCTTCGTCGATCTCTCTTGAGATCGCTTGGAACTTCTCCATGAGCTTTGTTGCTTGTGTTTGGGCCTGCGTGGTCTTCTCCTTGAGTACGTCCAATATCTTCACTGCAATTTCGTCGTTGACCATCCTTCCACATTCTTCTTGGGTTTGTGCCATATATGTTTTGGATTCCTCTTCCTGTGCAATGACCTCTGTTGCTCGCTCCTGGAGCGGTTCCATTTGAGCCTAGCGCTCCTTTTTATGTGTCTACGCAACTATGAGCTCTGCGTGCAGTTTTTTCATGTACTATGCTCCTTTGATGTGCTCCGTTATCGACATTGTCTTCTGCCTCTGCTTGAGGTCCTAGATAGCTTCACATATCCTTTCTCCTTATTGGTCCCACTGCTGGACCTGCTAATCCTCTTCCAACTTCGTCCAGAGCTGTGCTGCTTTCTCGAACAAGTAGGTCGTTGCATGGAATTGTCGTTCTATCTCTTTTATCTGCGTTGTTGCCTCCTATTTCCTTTTCTCCCTCACCTCTGGTGGAGTGGTAGGTGTGAGCTACTCCCGAAGAGTCTCTATCTCATGTTGGTATTGATTGATTTTCTGCACGATTTGATCAATCTTCTTTGTCACCGTGAGTTTGCCCGTGTGCACGTTCTTTGGGATTTTCTCGTAGGCTATGGCCACTTTCTACTCCAACCCATTCACGCGGTCCTTCTATTCTTTGGTCTCAATCTTAGCCTGCTCAAGTATCAATTCCAACTCGTCTCGATTGTCCCTTGTCTGCTGCAATTTCACTGTATCTTTGCCTGTGTGAGACTGTACCTCCTATGTAATGTTGACTTGTAGTTTATACAAGGCCTTGGTTGGTATCCGCATCAGTACCAACTGTAGTTGAGACAAGTCCTTTAGGGGTGTCTTCCCCATGATGTCTTCCATGCACAACATGCTGGGTGTGACGTGAAACATTGAGCTCGGTTGTGATGTCATCTAGATCCTCTCCTCATTGCTTGATACAACGTCACCTCCTATTTGTGATGCTGATGGGGTTGTTTCAACGCTACATTCGTCTATCTGCGCTTCCCTTAGCTTGCTAAAGATTTATCATATGTGTGCCATCTCTTCTTCAATTCTGTCCCTTTGGCGCGCAACATTCTCAAAATCCTCGACTGTGCGATCCTGGATCATTTGAGCCACCATGTCTACATCATCCTCAGTGATCATGTATTCTGGGGGTATTTTGTGTCCCTTCGCCTTCTTGCATGCACCCCTTGTCTGGATGATTGGCCTCTTGGTCTGGCCTTTCTCTTGTGGAGTATCACTTGATGTAGTTCCTTGTGCTGCCTTCTCCTATTTTTGTTATACATGTGGTGCATGTGTGTTGTTCTTCTTCCCCATCTGGACGCCTTTCTTGGATGTCTCCCCTTTCTTCTATTGTGCCTTGTTTTGACCTTTCCTTGGTTTCTTGGGCACTTTTACCTCCTCAACATGTCTGTGTTCCTGTCTTACCTCCTCAACATGTGTGTGTTATTGTCATACCTCCTCCTCTTCTATCTCTGTGAGTATTTCTTGAATGAGGACTGGAATCCTCCAGTCATCTTCCCAATCCTTAATGGCCATTTCTATGTCTACCTCTATGATGTAGTAACGCAGTTGTAGCCATTTATTGTCGAGGTCCTTCCATGTCTGGATCCACATCATATGTCTAGTGGCTTTGAATTTGGCTATGCCTTGATAATGTGTGATTGCTTCCGGTGTTACCCTCCAAGTGTTGGCTATGGTGTCCTGTATGTCATGGAGATAACCTTCGAATATAGCTGCATTCAATTTTCTATTAATGGTATTTGAAGCGGCTCCAAGCGATAATTATCGCACTCCATGGCAGGGTTTGGGTCTAGTGGAAAAAATTGAATACTTTGGCTCCTTCCATCCCATCACAAATATCAGGATGAGTATCCATGAATAATGAAATTTTGTCCCTAGATCTTGTGCATCCTTGCAATCATCTAGGAACAGATTGAGAAAATAAGGGGCCCAACTGAGTGTGGTTTCCTCGACACACTGTGCTACAACTGCAACAAACCTGGTCGAGACTTCCTCCTTGCAGAATTTCCTCAGCAACTTGCATGCCATAATTTTTGTGGCCATTCTCCTTTGTTTTGTCCTCTAGGAACTGTGTGCGATCCTCACCCCATGATGGCAGCCCTGTGATGTGTGCAATGAGTTCTATGTCTATTGAGATGATATGTTCCAACCATAGATATATGCCATGTGTGACCGCCATCATCTTCTTGATGCATTTGTTTTCATATTGGCCTCTCCCAAAGTGTGGTAGGTCCAACAAACCTGGAATCCTATTTTTGGCCAATCCTGCTACCCACTGGACTGGTTGATTGATTGGTTCCCTAAAGGGTCTTATACCCACAGTCTGTAGGTAGACTTTCTTGGCAAACTCTGGGAACTTGTTCGTGTCCGTTACATCATGGTATGAGTACCTCAATTTCTCTACGTAGCCTAACAAATTTGTTGGTACACATACCCCTTCCGGTATGCGCGTCATGACAATTTGTATGGTGGGTTGCCTGTGCAGTGACTTAGGTACCTTCTCCTTGCCCTTTCGCTGTGGTGGCTGACTCGAGGTTACAACCTCCATTGTTCGTTCTTTGGCATACTCCTCTGGTCGACCAGTGACATCTTCCACTACTCCCTCATGTGGTTGTTCTGACATGGTTTTTTTTTATTCTTCTAGCGCAACTTTTTCTTCCTGGTTTGGAGTAGTCCCATTGAATCTTGGGGCTTCTGCAGGGTTTTTGGGTTGCACTTACTTGCCTATGTCCTCATCCTGTCAACCCTGCCCCTCTTCCGGCATATCAATTTCCATGCCCGTTGGTGTTGTCTACTGGGTTTCATCCATAATGGGTGTGGGGCTTCCTGGTGTTGTATCCAACAATGGTATTTCATCCACATTGACGACTTATGGGGGATGAGATGGTTTTTGTTCACTTCCTTGTGGTTGCAATTATGCTCTGGTACTACTTCGGGGTCATCTGGCAGTCTGTCTCGATTCTCCCTATTTGGGTGGTGCCATGGTGGTAAGCTATCATTCTCCAAGCTCAATACCCTCTGCAACCTTTGCAACCTTCACTCTCTTCTTCGTATACTCTTTTGCTCAGTGCCTTTTCTAATTTTGCTATAACCTTCCTGCTCCCATGTCCTTGCTTTGTATCGGCGTCATGTGAAGATTTTCGGAGACATTATCTCGATTATGCTTTAATTGAAATGTCAGTTCCTTCATACTTTCCATTGATTTACCTTGCCGTCTCTAGTTGGCGCAATTAATGCGACGTCCCATCAGTCGTTTCTGGAATTCAATTTCGATAGTCATCGTCGATTGATGCTTCTTTTGTCATATCTGCCTTTCCCTCTTGTTTTCTCTTTGTGGTTACCATTGGCCTTGTCTCCATTGGGATAGTATTTTCGAGCATGCACACTCATTCTATTTTCGACGCACTATGTCTCTATTGTTACTTTTTAATGTCCTATACTATATATTTTTTTCTTCTTCTTTTTTACTGCACGATGACTTTCAGGTTGTGGGTGGTCGACTTTCCTTGTACAGCTTCAGTCGGCTCCCATTGATCATCCATCTTATTTATAATGTGTGTCCTAAGTCGTTCAGCTATACAACTCCCCCATATGTGATAGTTTGTACTTCGTATGGTCCTAACCAATGCATTCTGAGTTTTCCTGGGTGTTGAAGGGATTTACTGCCATACATCAAGACTGAGTCTCCTTCCTTGAAATTTTTCCTCTTGATATGTTTGTCATGCCAAGATTTGTCCCTTTCTTTCTAAACTTCTTGGTGGAACCCTACTAGTATCTTATCTTCCTCCATGATCATTAGTTGATTCATCCTATCATGTATTGCACCTTGTTCTGTCATGTTCGTAATCACTGCTATGCGCAGACCTGGTACCAAAAATTCTAATGGCACCACTGCTTCTTGTCAATATACCAATCTGAATGGTGTGTGCAATGTCCACTTCTTGCATGTGGTCATGTATGCCCACAATACTGTTGGTATTTTTAGGTCCCAATCATCCCTATTAATGTTATAGATCTTCGTTAATGCATTTTTAAGGATTTTGTTAAAGGATTCTACTATTCCATTTGCTTATGGATGATATGGTGTACTCTTTTGATAATGGACTTCAAATTCCTCATTCATAGCCTTAATAGTGGTTTTAATGAAGTGAGTGCCTTGGTCACTCATCAAAATCCTTGGGCAACCACATCTGGTGATCACTTTCTCAAACAGAAAGTGTGTTGTTGTCTCTGTGATGCAATCTTTGACTGGTGTTGCTTCTGCCCATCTTGTCAAGTATTCTGTCGCGGTGATGATGTACCTTGCTCCTATTCTTTTGGCTGGTGGGTTAATCGGTCCCACAAAATCTATTGCCCATTTATCGAATACCTGCAAAGTTACTTGTGGTCACGGGGGCATCTCATCCCTTCTTTTTGGATTAACAACCCTCTGACATACCTTGCATTTATGGTAACACTCTTTTGAGTTTCTATGAATGGTCGACCACCATAGTCCTGTGCACAATACCTTATGCACGATATCTTTGCCTGTGTAATGTCCTCTTGCTATGCCCTCATGGGCTTCCACTAAAATCCTTGATCTTTCATGTTCTAGAACACATATTCTCAAGATTCTATCTGCACCCATTTTTTATAAGTGTCCTGCAATCAACTGATAATTTGCATCCCAGAATACCAGATTTTCTTTTGCACGGTGTTATATTCCTATGGTGCAGTCCATGTACTCAAGTACTGGATAATGTCTGTGAAGTATTCATTGGTGATCTGGACTGAAAATAATTGCGCTCCTGGAAAGTTGTCCTGTAAATTGGTAGGTTCCTCTTCATTCGTGATCCTTGACAGGTGGTCAAGTCCTGCATTCAGTTTCCCTAGTTTGACTATTACTTCAAAATCAAATTCTTGAAACCATAGTAGCCATCTGCAAATTCTCCCCCCCAACACTAGCTTGTTGACTAGGTATTTAAGCGATGAATGGTCTGTGAACATCTTAAAATGTTTCCCTAATAAGTAGTGTATGAACTTTTGAAGTGCGTAGACCATAGTTAGGCCTTCCCTCTCTGTAGTGTTGTAGTTCTGCTCCGATTCTGATAGTTTTTTGCTAGAAAAAGCTATAGGATGATCCAATTCTCTTGCTCATGGTTGCGCCAAAATAGCTCCAAGTTCTATGGCCGATGCATATACATGTATATGCAATGTCTTCTCCCAGTCTGGGAATACTAATATTGGCACGATGGCCATTTTTTATTTCAACATATCCAGACCGCGTTGACACTCCTCATTCCACTGGAACTTTGTATATTTCCTTAAGACTTTCTCCATTGGGGTGGTGATCTGCACGTACCCTTTTATAATTTTTCGGTAGTATCCTATGTGTCCCAATGTCTCTCTTAGTTGATGAACTATTTTTGGTGGTGGTAGGTTGACGATTATTGCAATTTTTGCAGGATCTACTAGTAAAAATTGCTTGCATACTATATGGCCCAATAGTATCCCAAATGGTGTTCTGAAGATGCACTTCTTGATGTTTAACGATATCTGGCACTGACTGCATCTTTCTAACATCAACCGCAAGACCTCTAAATGGTATTTCAACAGACTATAGACTGTCTAATTGTCCAAGTATACATCTAGAATCTGGTGGATAAATTCTTTAAATGCAACTATGACTACTCTGGAAAATATTGCTGGTGCATTCTTTAGTCCAACTAGCATGACCGTGTACTAGTAGGATCCCCATTTTGTAGAAAAAGTTGTTTTTCATCTATCTTCCGGCGCTATCTTGATCTGATGGTATCTTGAAAATCCATCGGTGAATGAATAAAATTCCTGTCCTCCTACATTCTCTAACACCTCATTCATGAAGGGTGTAGGGAACGAGTCATGCAGGCACACATCGTTCAACTTCCTCAATTCGACGAATATTATTATCCTGCCTTGTTTTTTCTCCTGAAATACCATCGAGCTTATCCATTCTGATTATTCCACAGGTTCTATGATTTCAGCTTCGAGCATCCTATCGATATCAACTTTGACTTTTTTCTTATATATCAGATTTAGTCTATATGGTCGTTGTTTGATCAGTCTTGCCTCAGCTCTAAGTGGTATCTTCATTTCACCTATCTTTCCTACTATGCCCTTCATTTATGTGAACGCTATGGGGAACATGTCATTGTAATCACGCAATAAGTCTGTTATTCTTTCCACTGTTTGCTCATCCTAGTAGTCTCCAATATTGGCCATTTTGGGATTCTCAACTGTCCCAATGTTGATTTTCTTTACCTTGATCAGTGCAGGAATTAATTCTGATTCTAGAGGTGGGCCTTCCACTTCTCTTTCACCTTCAGCTTCCTCAATATGAATATCGTGCGGATTGTCTTCATCTGGTAATTCTTCCTGCACATGGTAGCATGACAACAATTCTTTCACTGTTTGTCTATTTTGTTGTTGTTCTTCTGTTATGAGTTCAACTTCTAGTTCCTTAATGAATATCACCCCTCTTATTTTCTTAAGTGTTGCATCTATGTTGGGGTTCATATCTTCAAATGAGAAAGTGACTGTAAAGTTTTGTTGTAGTACTGTCCAGCTTGTAGTTCCTCTGCACAGTTCCTGGTCCGTATACCAGTTTGTTGAAATTCCCTTGAATGTGTGTATGAAATGATGAGGCCATTCTTCTGGGGGTGTCATTTTCCACAACACTTTTCACTTCTCCAAGTGTTCCGCTGGTGCCCCCTGTCCATCATACTTCTACTGGTGGTTTCTTCTCTATTCTGCGCCAAACCTTATGCACAATAACCTCTTACACTAGTACCAATCCTTGATTGTTTCCTTGTGTGTGCCCCACCATCTTACAGATGTGGCCTTGAGTGCTATATCTAGTGATGAAAATCTCTGATTTCCTAACACTTCATCTTTGTAACATGTCAAGAATGCTTCTAGATCGTTTACCCCATGGAAACTGGGTGGTTCCCTTATCTCCGTACCTACCCATCTTACCGCACGGTCTATTCTTGCACATATCCTTGTGGAAACTTCGTGTAGCCTCTGTTTCCAGTTCTCTAAACTTGTATCTGAGTCTGAGTATCCCATCTACATTTGGATTTACATAATCCTTGTCTCACATAGTTGTTCTGTGCAACTGGATAATTTCCTCCAAGTCCAAGCAAGTAGGATATACAAACCTTTCCCCTTCTGATGGGTCTAATGGCGCAATGACCCTGTATTCTCCTGACTCAAATGTTATTTTCCATGTTTTTAAGTTGATTATGGACTGGTTATCAAATTCCCAATCCAAGTTAAGCAATGTTGGATATGGTGTTGTGACGTCCACTATTTCGATCACTTCGAAGTTTTCTTTAGTGCGCACTCCATCCAGGTCTATTGTCACTCCCTTCACTCTTCCAATTGGTAGAACTCTATGTTGGTTTGCTAGTTTTAGCTGAATGGGTGAATATCCTAATGTAGGCTCTCCCATACATTGCCATGTCTTCTTGGGTAATACATTGACTTTGGATCCTATATCCAGTACGATGTCTCCCATGTTGAAATATCTGATGTTAGCGTTCATCCTGAACTTTGTACTCGTTCTTCTCCTTGTATGTAGGTGTTACACATTATTTTCATCATCCCTATGACCGTTAAATATGTAAACCTATCTGTTGACTTCAGAGGGGTCAGTGGCCTAAATTCCTGAAGAAAGAAGGGAGAAGAAGTTTTACTGAGAGAAGAAGTTGTATTTTCCTTTGTAAAAACCCTATTAAAGAGGATTTCCGCAGGCTGCTCTATACACAGGGTGTAGAAATGCTTGATTTCCGCAGGCTGCACCATAGCTAGGCTGTGGAGTTTCCGCAGGTTACTCTATAGCTAGGGTGCAATTGCCTTCGTACGTGGGAAAAACAAGCATTTTATCGATGCTTCTAGAAGGAGAAGTTTCTATGGTGAGTTGGCCTCCGAATGGTTTGGATCTTACTCACTTTCATGATTTAGTGGGATCATCCTAACCTCCTCACCTTATCCTCTTTAGCTTATAAAAGGAGAGGATCTCTCATGGAGAAAGTTAGATTGGCTAGAGATTGATAATTTGGCTTCATTAGAGTGGCTTTGGACTTTGCTTTGTCAAGATAGATTGTGAGTAGCTATCGGATCCATGGTCTCAGAATCCTTGGATAAAGAAGTGTGTGGGAAGCATGGAACTATTGGAAGGAACCTGACAACATCAAGGCATCTGGTTGTATATTTCTTCCACATTCTTTAATAAATATCTACTTTTCTTTGCTATATGAATGTTATTTGTCCATATTGTATGAACGTACACAGTTTCATATCAAATAGACTCTGCTATTCTTGTCTTCATTGGCTTGTGCTTATTTGCAGATATTTCTCATAAACCTTGTGACGAAGCTTGGATTGCATTGGCGAAGTCAGATCTTCAATATTTAAAAGGTATGTTCTAGATCCATTTCTCATTTGATAATTGAAAGCTAAGGAAAGACTAGTGTATTGTCTTGTTTTGTTCTAGTTTCATAGTGACGCTAGGGGGATTGATTTGTGTCCGCACTTAACAAATAGCCCCATAACAAAATTGGAAACTCCACTGTTAAGTGCAGACACAAATAAATCCGCCTAGATTCACTATGAAACTAGAACAAAACAAGACAATACACTACTCTTTCCTTAGATTTCAATTATCAAATGAGAAATGGATCTAGAACGTACCTTTTAATATTGAAGATCCGACTTCGCCAATGCAATCCAAGCTTCGTCATGAGGTTTATGAGAAATGTCTGCAAATAAGCAAAAGACAACGAAGACAAGAATAACAGAGTCTATTTGATATGAAACTATGTACGTGATCAAGGAATCATACAATATGGACAAATAACATTCATATAGGAAAGAAAAGTATATTTGTATTAAAGAATGTGGAATAAAGATACAACCAGATGCCTTGATGTTGTCAAGTTCCTTGCTTCCCACACACTTCTTGCTCCAAGGATTCTGAGACCATGGATCTGATATCTACTCATAATCTATCTTGACAAAGCAAAGTCCAAAGCCACTCTAATCCAGCCAAAATCGTAATCTACAAAACTCAATCTCAATCCAATCTAACTTTCTCCATGAGAGCTCCTCTCCTTTTAGAAGGTGAAGAGGATAAGGTGAGGAGGTTAGGATGATCCCACTAAATCATGAAAGCGAGTAAGATCCAAAATGTTCAGAGGCCACCTCACCATAGAAGCTTCTCCTTCTAGAAGCATCGAGAAAATGCTTGTTTTTCCCACGTATGAAGGTCACCGCACCTTATATATAGAGAAAATTGCGAAAAATCCACAACCTAGCTATGGTGTAGCTTGCGGAAATCAAGCATTTTTTCACCCTGTGTATAGAGAAGCCTGCAAAAATCCTCTTTAATAGGGTTTTTACAAAGGAAAATACAACTTTTTCTCTCAGTAAAAGTTCTTCTCCCTTCTTTCTTCAGGAATTCAGGCCACTGACCCCTCTAAAGGAAATAGATAGGTTTACATCATTAACGATCATAGGTATGATGAAAATAATGTGTAATGGAGAGCCCCCCAAAGTATGAAGTTAGAACAGAGTGATAGATGAAATACTTTGTCGAGTGTGTGGAGGGAACAAGGAACATGTCGGTTGAAAACCTGCCAACAAACAAGAAAATACAGTACAATAATATATCATCACCCAGGTAGGCATTCCCATACTTAGAATACAAATGAATCAAAGCATAAATGTCTACATGCAAAGATCCATGTCAAGTAATGCAGGTCATGGCCACCAAACATACACTGCAGATCCATGCCATTATGACTCAAATATGAACATAGACACCAAAAATACACTATGGATCTATGTGTTAAAGACTCAAATTTGAACATAGCCACAAGACATACAATGTGGATCTATGCAACAGTACAAACTGAATATACTCCAACGCAACCTGAATCTATCAGAAAAGATTCAGGGTCTTCATCTCCACCACTCTATAGGACGAATCTAACCATGTGATTGCAGGTGTTGAAGTCAAACATGGTAGAAACCACTTGATTACCAGTCAATGATGAGAACCTTTAACAAGTGTGAGGGAAATCACCATTAATGTTAATGACCCCCAAGGTACACTAGTACAATCCAATGGGTGTGAATTAATGAGCTGAAGTCGAACACTCAGCGAAATCTCTTGATCAAGTGTCAATAATGAAAACCCATTGTCGAAAGCGAGGAAACCTGCCATTGAGGCATGCAAGTTCCAAGGTACCAATTGGTTTCTAAGTCTAATTCCTGGATAATGAGTTGAAGTCGATAGGAAAAGACTCGTCACAGGAGGGCCTTAATGTATCCCCCATCAATGACATGAAATGGGTAACAAGATTTGAAGTAGATCAGAGTAACCAGTGACTCAGGACTGACTCAGGGATGGCCAACACAATAGAAGGTTTAAGGACTGTAGAAATGGCCAATACAATAGAAGGATTTTTGGGTCGAAATTCTCTTTGAACGTATTGACGACACAACAACTATCTTGGAAAATACTGACTCAACAACAGGGATCACATACCAATTTGTAATTTTATAAAGGAGTATGACCAAGAGACGAGCGGATTTTCCAACCTAGACACAAAGAGAGTGAAAGGGTGTCATGTTCAAAAGCGACTCTTCCATAGAATGCAAGTTTAGATACATTTATTTCCCAATTCCCCCCCACCATTTCTGGCAAGTACCTCTTTATTTTTACACAAGCTTGAGGAGGATAACACATGCTTGTAGATGTAAGCTCATCCTTCGGATGAGTCCCTCAGACTATGTTTAACAAACCCAAGTAAGAAGTGGTTCGGTGCCATACGGGCCTTTCAATGTTTTCTTTACGAGTCCAAAGAAAGAAAACTCAGGGGTTTTTCATGTTTAGAGAGTCTGAAAAACACTTAAAGATAACTCTCTCAGTTCCTTTTTCATAAGTTAGTCTGAAGAGACCGAAAAAGAGATAAACTTTCTCTAAACAGATGCACATTCTAATACTTTAACAAGAGGGAAAAGAACAAGATCGCTCGACAATCTTTTCATGTTTAGAGAGTTTGAAAAGAGCTTAAAGGGAACTCCAGGGGGTTTCTTTTTCGTATAACCTTTACGAGTTCGAAAAAAGTGATAAAATTATACTCTGTTACATTCTCACGTATTTACGAGCATGAGAAAGAAAAAATACTGAGTTTGGTAACTTATTCTCGTGTATTTACGAGAATGAGAAAGAACAAAGACTAAGATTGGGATTGTTTTCATTTTTATGCAAGATTTAAAACAAAACAAAACTATGCTTGGGATAGATTTTATTTTTACACAAGCTTAAAAACTAAACAAAACTATGCTTGGACCTGGTTTCATTTTTACAAAAGCTTGAACCAGAGGAAACTATGCTTGAGGAATGTGGTTTCATTTTTACACAATATTGAACCATAGAAAACTATGCTTGCGACTTCCCAACGCATGGTTCACGAATTCACATGGTTGGTACTTAGCCCCAGGCCTAAAAAACTAGTGACTCAACTTCAGCATGAAGTCTAGAGGATGAAAGCATTCCCCCCCAAGCTTCAATTCATCAAATGACATAGGAGGATGAAAAGATGCTTCAAATACTAGACGAAGGACTTGACTGAAACATAGAGGGGGAAATCTATTTCATTTTTTAACGAGCTTGACAGAGGAATAAGAACTATGCTCGAGAATATAGGTTCAATCCTTGGACCTCTGTTTCATTTTTTAACAAGCTTGACATAGAAATAGGAACTATGCTAATAATCTCTATTTCATTTTTTTTTTAACGATGTTTCTACAGAGATGAAAAAACTATCCTCACAACTGGTTTCATTTTTTAACGAGCTTGAAATCAGAAAACCATGCTCAAGGCTGGTTTCATTTTTTAATGAGCTTGAAATCAGAAAAGTATTCTCATGGCTCTTCTTGATAATGGCTTCCAAGAGGATAATGCTCTGGAAGGACACCATGTCAAGGGACAAAACTCGGTCATGGCCTCCAAGAGATATTCACTTGACGGAAGAAACACACTCTGGAAATAACACATGTCAAGGGTCGCGACAACGGTAAGGAGATCAGGCTCTAATAGCCCCACTGAAGATATCACCATGTCAACTACCAGATCCAAGTCATAAGATATTGAGCGTAAAACGAGAGGATCATATGCATCAACAACTGAAGGCATGGGAGACAACCCCACATAATTGACCTGTGGTAGGGGAGATACCATCTGCATATAAGAACTGTTTAGGGAGTTCATTGAGTTGATGGTCAAGTCAGGGCCAACAAATGAAAGTTGATTAATAGTCACCACTCCTCCATCACATGGGAAAGATATCACACGAAAAAGAGTGGACACAATAGATTTCATGGCATAAACATAATCTCGCCCAAGGAGTAAAGAAAAATCCAAGGGGTCTTGGACTACCATGACATCAATAAAGATAGTTTTCCCACCCAAAGTGGGCAGTATTGGGTTTACTCTCTATCGGGAGAGTAGGATCGACCAATGAGTTGATCAGATCAACCACTTGGGTTTCATTTTCCAAGGGGAGAATGGGGTCGACGGGTGGAAATGGATCGATCGATTGGGTTTCACTCTCTAACAGGAGAGTGGGATCGACCGAGGATGGAATCAGATCAATCACTTCCTCAACTGGTTCAACTAAGGATGTGACCAGATTGACTACATGATCAAATGGACTGACCGATGAAGGGGTCGGATTGATCAGTCCATCAACTACAGGTGGATCGAGAGTAATCTTGAGATAAGAAGCTGGAAGTTGGGGTTGTGAAACAATCGTGTCTTCCAGTAATTTCAAGGCTTCGTCCATATGAGGGAAAAGGTTAGTTAGATCAATCCCTCCACATAACATACATGGGAAATTGACTCTACTTTTCTTCTTCCCAATGGTATCTTGACTAGTTGACGGGGGGTCATCAACATGTTGTTCAAAGGTCAACAACGTGGACTAAAAAGGAGTAGTAGACCATGCTTCTATGACCTTGCAAAGACTAGGGAAATCCTTAAGAAGATGGCTACCCTTACAAATCCTACAAGGGTACTTGGGATTACAGGTTGTTTGGGTGATCTTGTCATCATCAACACTCCCAACACGATTAATAGTAACCGGTTTCTTTCCAACATGTCCGATAGTGGTTGGAAGTTTGGACCCTTGTTTATTTTTCTTCTTCTTATTTTTCTGTTTCTTCTTCTTCTTATTCATCGAGTTACTATCTTCAGATCTTTCACTCGACGAAGAAGATGAAACATAAGAAGACCTTGCAAGTAGAGAAGGTGAAGAAGATCTTATTGGTGAATAAGGTGAAGGATCAACATGAGGTTGATGGTCTTGGGGGGAAGTGATTACAATCGAAGAAATAACTGCATTCGAGATTACCTGAGTGGAAAACAACCATACTGGTAATCCAATTGTGAGACCTGGAAGGCTCAAAGCAGCGATATGAGGAGGACAAATGTTTCCATAAGAAGGAAAAACAAAAGGTTCCCCTGGAAAAGGGGTTCCTTCATTGGTCATTTCGGGAACTGATGCCATTAAAAAAAAGATCCAACCTAGAGTCTGCTAAGGAAAACAAACAACAGACGCTAAAAATCTAGGAAGAAAGCGAACAAACAAAACCTTCTCACAATGAACACACTAGTTAGTGATGAAATCCAACATCGTGAGAACAATACAAGAAGAGGCTGAGAGAGAGTGGGTGGAAAAGTTGCGTTGGCAACTTGCTTAACAGACTTACACCTTGGTGCAAGCTCCCACACATAATCGTTGGTATACCCTCCAAGGAGCCCGAGTGAGTTTGGCCAACGTTGATTCCAGGTACTGTGAAGGCTTTCCCCTCCACAATCACCTCGTGTAAAGACCCTAAAGATAGGCCACTAAAGTTACCAATTACAATAGTGATTCCTGGTGAAACAATCGACAGTCCGATCCATGCGCAAAGGCAGGGTATCTAGCCCGGAATCAACTTGAAAGGCTTCCACTCATCATTGTGGGTATACCATCAAGCAACCCCCAAAATACACGCAATCTCTATGTTATCACTCCAAGAAACTCTTTGAGGTTGTAGGGAAAAGATGCTTGGTAACTCAAGAATATGGTAAATTTGGTATGCTTGGAACAATGGGATAACTCAATAGCTAATGAGAAGAGCAACTTATCATGCATTCAAATAAGACAGTGCTTTTAAAAATCAATGATCAGACAGAGTAATTGAAATAGGGTATGAAGAACACTAGTCTATATAACCAAGTACAACAGTGTGTAGGGTCATACAAGATAGTAAGAATTCCTTTAATTCAAGTTCATGAGCTTAATAAGAAGATAACAGTTCTTAGAAGCTGAGATAAACTGAAATAAAGTACAGAATAATGAAGTACATGAATAAATATGATATTGACAACAAAAGAAGACTGTGATTCTATTATCAATATAAGAGTCTTAGTACAAGAGCCTAATGTATCCAGGATTGAACCCTTTGGTACTCCAAATGTCTTTGGATTTATAGCCTTACAATACAATATTCAAATCCTGAAAGAGTGGATCAGAAATACTAAATATAGAAAGTCAAAAACTAGATTACAAAAGATAAGGAATGATCCTCAAAATGAGGTCAATTCCACATTTCATGGTCTTCAGATGATGTAGAGTCCTTGTGTAGTGCAGAATAGACTTCCAAGGTTGTTTGATGACTCTTGAAGGGGATAAGATTCAAATTTGATGAGTTTGGAAAAAACCCTAATTTGTTGCCACAAAAATGTTAAATTTTTCAAAACCCCAACCCAGTTTCAGTCTCGCTGATTTTTCAGCCAAATTTAAATGCCAAACTCAGTTTCAACACTGTTTCAGCGTATGTTACAACCCTGTTTTTCAGCATATACTCACATCGGTGTTTCAACATATGACTCAACACTGTGTTTCAACATATGTTACAACACTGTGTTTCAACATATGTTACATCACTGTGTTCTAGCATATACTCACAGCGGTGTTTCAACATATGACTCAGCACTGTGTTTCAGCATATGTTATAGCACTGTGTTTCAGCATATGACTCAGCACTGTGTTTCAACATATACTCACAGTGGTGCTTCAACATATGACTCAACACTGTGTTTCAACATATGACTCAGCACTGTGTTTCAGCATATACTCACAGTGGTGTTTCAGCAAACAAAAAACTTAACAGAAAATAAATTTCAGAACTGAAACATGAGGATTCTGAACATCGTTTTCAACGCAGAAATAAAATATCAGCAATATGCAAAACTCAGAAAATATATACACAAAGATATTCGGTCTAACTTCGACCCTGGAAAAATCCACAAGGGGAAAACCAGTGAGAGAGGGCTTTGTATTATTTATGAGCTTCTGAGAAATTCTTTTACAACATATTCATCTTCAGATATTTACACAAACTTATTTGGACATTCCTGTAGCTTTGCTCCTCAATTTCTGAACCATAAATTCGTACAACTGTACGACAATTAATGTTGTACAGACTGTCATGAAATTCGTGCCAAAATTCTGCTAAGACTCAATTTCTGTGCCACTAAATGTTATTCGGCAGCCTTGGAATGCATGCCAATACTCCCAGAAATTGCAGTTGCTGTCTCTTTTCTTTAGCCCAACCTATCTCTTGCTCTCTCTTGTTCTCTCAACAAGAATGCTTGAACTCCTCTTGTTCTTGGCATCTCACCAAGAGTCTCTTTCTCTCTCAAAAAGAATTCTTGAGCTCCTCTTGTTCTCTCAACAAGAATGCTTCAACTTCCTTGTTCTTGGCATCTCACCAAGAACCTCTTGGTCTCTCAACAAGACTGTTGCTGCTTACACAAGAATTGGTGTGCCCTCTTGCCCAAGTCGACCTCATGAGGGAAGGTGAGGAGTTTTCTAATCTAACGGTTAAGATTAGATCAGATGGGTGGCTAAGATTTGGTGTCTCTTCACTCACCCTCACTTTAACCATAAAGTCACCTTTTAATTTGCATCTCACAAATTAAATGACTAGGACCCACATTTGGAAATTTCTCCCCTTAGGTGCCTAGGGAAGAGAAACACTTGCCTTGGTACTTTATTTTAATTAAAAATTCAACACTCCCTCATACCGAGGAAAATGTTACGCACCACTCCAAGCTTGTCCTTGAAAAATACAAACTTGCCCATGTTCAATGCCTTGGTGAGTATGTCTGCAACCTTATCCTTAGTAGATATGTATTGTAGCTCCACAACTCCTCTTTGAACATAATCACGGATGAAGTGATACCGAATCTCGATATGCTTAGACCGATCATGAAAAACTGGATTATCCGAGAGTTTAATGCAACTCTGATTATCACAGTAAATCACGGTAGGCCTCAACTGCACACCGAACAATCCAACCAACATCTTGCGAAGCCAAAGGGCCTCACAACTAGCCTGACTAGATGCCATATACTCAGCCTCTTCTGAACTCAAAGCCACTGACTTCTGCTTCCGACTGAACGAAGACACAACTGCTGATCCCAATCCAAAGAAACACCCCGAAGTGCTTTTCCTGTCACTGACACATCCTGCCCAATCTGAGTCTGTATAGCCAACCAGACGAACTCCATATCCTCTATGATAGTCTAGACCATAATCTACCATACCACAAAGATACCTGAGAACATGTTTTTCTGCCACCTAGTGCACTCTCCTTGGCTCCACCATGAACTGACTGAGAGTGTTGACAGCAAAACAAATATCTGGCCTGGTATTGACCAAATACATCAATGACCTGATCAACTGACGATACAAAGT
>JZKD02S1749077.1:621049-649263 GCA_000966675.3 Picea glauca | reverse complement strand
TTTACAGCATATTCATCTTCAGATATTTACACAAACTTATCTGGACATTCCTGTAGCTTTGTTCCTCAATTTCTGAACCAGAAATTTGTACAACTGTACGACAATTAATGTTGTATGGACTGTCACGAAATTCGTGCCAAAATTATGCTAAGACTCAATTTCTGTGCCACTAAATGTTATTCGACAGCCTTGGAATGCATGCCAATACTCCCAGAAATTGCAGATGTTGTCTCTTTTCTTCAGCTCGAACTCTCTCTTGCTCTCTCTTGTTCTCTCAACAAGAATGCTTGAACTCCTCTTGTTCTTGGCATCTCACCAAGAACCTCTTGACATCTCACCAAGAGTCTCTTGCTCTCTCAACAAGAATTCTTGAGCTCCTCTTGTTCTCTCAACAAGAATGCTTCAACTTCCTTGTTCTTGGCATCTCACCAAGAACCTCTTGCTCTCTCAACAAGACTGTTGCTGCTTACACAAGAATTGGTGCACCCTCTTGGCCAAGTCGGCCTCATGAGGGAAGGTGAGGAGTTTTCTAATCTAACGGTTGAGATTAGATTAGATGGGTGGCTGAGATTTGGTGTCTCTTCACTCACCCTCACTTTAATCATAAAGTCACCTTTTAATTTTCATCTCACAAATTAAATGACTAGGACCCACATTCGGCAATTTCTCCCCTTAGGCGCCTAGGGAAGAGAAACACTTGCCTTGGTACTTTAGTTTAATTAAAAATTCAACAAAAAATAGGTACCAAAACCAACTTGTTTACCTCTTATAACTTTTTTACATCAAAAGTGGATCTTAGATATGACTTTATAATTCAATATCTATCCTTTAAAAATGTTTTCAAGCGATTTGGATTAACAAAACTTTGATTTGGGAAAAAATTATCTTTCTATGGCCAGTGACAGGTTTCAGTGGTTAACACAGAGGAATTCTGGGTGTATTAACCACCGAAAATATCTACTTTCGGTGGTTAATGAAAAGTCGTCCTGTTCGCCTAAACCATCGAAAGCTTAGCTTTGTCCAAAACTTCAAAATTACAAAAATTGATTACCTTGATGCTTTGCTGAGTGTTCATGGTTCTTTTGGTGATGCTCCTCCTCCTTTTACAAGGTTGGAAACCTCAATCTGCTATGTAGGAGGCTTTGTTTCCTTATCTAAGGAAGTAGCCAATTTTGTTAGGGTTTCTAACCCTGAATGATCCTGAGTTGTAGGTTGGGATTCTTTTATCTTTAGCCTCAGAAGTCTAAGCTGCCTGTACAGCTTCATATTCTCTCTTATCAACACCCTGTTCCTGTCCTTGATTTTATCATGCTTTTCCTTGACATTTTGGCTAATGTTATAAAGTTCTGCATTTCTTTCAGTTAACTCTGCATTTGTATTTTTAATGACTCTTTCTAAAACTTCCATATCATATATCATATTTCAGAATTTTATTGATTTTCTGAGTCTTGGAAGCTTTAGGTTTGCTTGAAGAAACTTCTGCTAATGGTTGACTGTGTTCACCTAGAGGAGTTGGTGAGGGAAAGTTGGGATAATCTTCTGCAACTTGCTCAACTTGTTCGTCACCCCGTGTCTCTGCTGACTCCTGTTCTGGCTCTGAGTCACTTTATGGTAAGTTCAGGGTTATCTCCTCCAGCAAAATTCTTGGTCTGCTCACTCTCTGTGCCAAAGTTCAATTTCCTTTTGGCCTTTTTTGTCTTAACAGAGGATGACTCTGTTTTCTTCTTTGGAGGTGAGATAGCCCTTCTTTTTCTCTTTCTTCTCTTAGGAGTGAGATATTTCTTTGTAGCAGGATTCTTTCCCTTGTTATCTTGTTATAGATCTGTTGGGAACTCATTCCAGAATAGGAAATGATTCCAGTCAACCTCTTTCTTCTTCAAGGATTCCTTAAAAATCAGTGTGATTAAACCCTGGTGAGACAACATGCTAGCCACTTTAGTAGGCTTTACTTTAACTTGTCGAGCCATCTTGGTGAGTGCCTTGTGAAGGTAGAAAGGAAAATTGATGGGAGACCTGCCTGTGAAATGGTTCAATAGCTTGAAGTGGTAAAACATAACCCTGTTGTACCTTCCCTCACAGGTGATGTATGCAAAGATTGCCTTCAAAAGAGCTTGTCGTTTAGGCTCAAGAAAGGACAATGGTATGTCTTTCTTCCATATGAGATCCTTGTGCTGAGGCTGTAAGTAGGATATGAGCTCAATGTTTGCAGGCACAGTGATCTTAAACCAACATTCCCCTATTCTTGGGAGGTCAGTAACCTCTATAATGGCTACCTCATCAACCACAAATTCCTCCTTGCCAATAGTAGCTATCCTTCCATCATATGATAAGGCAAATGCTTTAGAAAGCTGTTGGTGAAAGTCTGCAAGTTTTTCACAATAGGAAGAGACACCAATCTGTTTGAAAAAGTCGACCACCTCTGGGTGTGCCTCTAGATACCACGTTCCATCTAACTCAGACCTGAGGATTGGCCCAACTTTTGGCATCTGATGAGTTTGTTGACCTGTCCTTGCAATTTAGGAAAAATCTGCAAGCCAGGGGGGCAAACACCTAAAGTTTAGGATGAACTAGGAGTGCATATCGAGGTTAAAGACACAGAATAGGGTGACTCAGAGTTTGATTTGCATAAACCCAATCTTCAATAGATTTTAATCAATAGTAAAGGCTGGATATTAGCTGAGAATTTCAAATTCAGGTAGGAGATATAATTGAACTGAAACAGTGAGAGATTATAAAGACTACTTGATGACTTGGGATTTTCTTTGAATTAGATGACAGATGGCTTGATGACCAGCAACAGAAATCGAGCTTCACTTGGCAACAACGACAATTGATTTTAGAGTATGAGTTGGTTAATGAAAACACGGGATTATAGCTAATACACATAATTTCATATTTGATTCATATATGAATGGATTTGAAATGGTGATTAATTGGAGTTATTATGAACCTATCCCCTCAGAACTTGAAGTAATGATAAGCCATGTGACTAATCAATACAGTTAGCCGAGAATCAAACTCCTAAAGTTCTGTGTTATGCCGAGCCTTCATATGAAATGACAAATGGTAGTTAAAAAGGACAACAAAGCATCAACATCCCAATAAGATGTAATAATAACATCCTACCTCACCAAATCGATCAAGTTTCGGTGGTTATCTCTTCATGATTACACCAACTGACAGCTAGCTCGTGCGAAAGAAAAGGTTTTCTTTTTGCATGTTGAAATCTTTTCAGTAGTTAACTAGGCCTTTATTTTTTCCTCTTAACTACCGAAAACCATGACTTTCGGTGGTTAATGAGTGCTTTTCAGTCACGCCTAAACCATCGAAACCTGAGATTCTCGCTTTTGCTTGACAAAACCAAATTCAATGCTTGTTCCAAGTTTATTTTCAGAAAGTAGACCATCTAACAAGCTTGAAAAAATTTAGAAATAAATTTTTGGACTTCTCCCTATCACCTAAAATGACAATTTTGACGGTGTTAGTTTAGGAGATAACACTCTACACCAAGACCAACAAAGCAGGGTGAGTAACTCTACCAGTCTCAATGCGACCTCAGGTTTGACCCTTGTGTGAGAAGGGATTCCCAGGACAAAATGTAGCAAGTGGATTTCACCGCTCCTTAACTCAAGATTCTATATTTGTTTGCAGCTTTGGAAAGTTATCTTTCACACCTATTCCAAAGCCCTACAACTAATCTAATGTAGGTTTTCTACCAAAAAATAAAAAAAAATTTAATCAATTTTTATAAGCGCTTTATTTTTAAGGCTGTTGTTACTCAAAAGAAAGATGGCGTGGACAATATGGTGTTTTGACTGCCTTGAAAGTTATGCAAAGAGATGAAGATGCAATATTTTCATTTCGATGAAATCTATGCTACGAGAAGGAGAAAACATTTATCATTCCCAAATGTACAATGTCTCAAAATTTTACTAAACTCATCAATATCAAGATTTTCAAGAAATGAGACAAATAGAATGTACACGAAGACACCATGTAATTTCGCTACTTCAAATGCAAGGATGTCCCCAAACTAATGCAAAGAAAGAGAATTAAAATTTTTTGTTTTAAAGATAGCTAAAAGAAATAGAAAATCTATATAAAACAAAGAAACCCAAACAAACTTTCTCTTTTAACACAAATTATTCAATAAGAGAAAAATAAGTTCTTTCACCCAACAATTCTAAAGAAAAAAGAATGATTTGTAACATAAAGACACTCAAAGAAAGATATCAAATCTTTCAAAAGAAAACAAAGAAAAAATAAGGCAAAGATGGCTGAAAGTAGATTCAAATTTTGTCAAGCAGACTGTAATCAGATGCAACAAATCACCCCAGAACCACATCACAGATCTGGGTAGGGAAAACCACCAAAAACAATTTTTTTCACAATCTCCGCAGGCTCGAAGACTAGAATAGTGTGGAAATCCTTGATCGTCGCAGGACAGAAATGAGTAGGGTGCAAATTTTTTGCACTGGTATAAATAGGTAGGGTGTGGAAATCCTAAGTCGTCGCACTGTCCCTCAAAGCAGGGTGAGGAAATCAAACAAAAATGGAAAAAATTAAAGAATTAAGAAGGTTTTCTAGTGAAGTTTAACAATCAGAGAGTCAATATGGATATCCCAGTGACTCAGAAAACAGAAACCAAGCAATCAAAGCAAGAAAGCAAGACAAACTAGGAAAAAAATCCGTTCCCCAGTGGAGTCACCAATTTTGTTATCGGGATAATTGTGAAGAGCGGACACAAATCAATCCACCTAGCTTCACTACAAAACTAGAACAAAACAAGATAGTACACTACTCTTTTCTTAGCTTTCAATTATCAAATGAGAAATTGATCTAGAACATACCTTTTAAATATTGAAGATATGACTTCGCTAATGCAATCCAATCTTCGTCACGAGGTTTATGAGAAATATCTGCAAACAAGCACAAGCCAATGAAGACAAGAATAACATAGTCTATTTGATATGAAACTATGTACGTGATCAAGGAATCATACAATATGGACAAATAAAATTCATATAGGAAAGAAAATTATATCTATATTAATGAATGTGGAAGAAAGATACAACCAGATGCCTTGATGTTGTCAGGTTCCCTCCAACAGTTCCTTTCTTCCCACACACTTCTTGCTCCAAGGATTCTGAGACCATGGATCTGATAGCTACTCACAATCTATCTTGACAAAGAAAAGAACAAAGCCACTCTAATCAAGCCAGATTCCCAATCTACAAAACTCAATCTCAAGCCAATCTAACTTTCTCCATGAGAGCTCCTCTCCTTTTATAAGCTGAAGAGGATAAGGTGATGAGGTTAGGATGATCCCACTAAATCATGAAAGCAAGTAAGATCCAAACCGTTAGGAGGCCACCTCACCATAGAAGTTTCTCCTTCTAGAATCATTGAGAAAATGCTCGTTTTTCCCACATACGAAGGCTGCTGCACCCTAGCTATAGAGAAACCTGTGGAAAATCCCCAGCCTAGCTATGGTGCAGCCTGTGGAAATCAGACATTTCCGCACCTTGTGTATAGAGAAGCCTGCGAAAATCCTCTTTAATAGGGTTTTTACAAAGGAAAATACAACTTCTTATCTCAGTAAAAGTTCTTCTCCCTTCTTTCTTAAGGAATTCAAGCCACTGACCCCTCTGAAGGAAACATATAGGTTTACATCATTAACGATCATAGGGATGACGAAAATAATGTGTAACAGTAGGTGTTTGACTGTTTTCTATTCTATCTTTCCTTCTGTCTCTATTCTACATATTTCTAACATACTTCGTAATATCTTGACAAAGGATGGATCATTTAGTAATTTTACGCATGTTTGAAAAAATCCTTTGATTTTACTTACTTGTCCCAGGGGCTGCATTTCTTTGGTATGATCCAATGATGGAGGCATCTCGTACTCTGGCACTTCCTTGCTATGTTGTGTGGTTGAGGTTGACGTGGTGTATGGCTTCAAAAATTCTTGTGTGGATTTCTTAAATGTTTCCTTCTCATTCTGTGCATCGAACTATTTCCTTGGTTCTACATTCTTCTTCACCCATTGGTGTTGTGCTGACTCTTGTCGGACTATGTCATTTCCTATTTTAGCTCCTCCACGCTTAACTATGTTGATGTTTCTTCCTTCATCCCTTGCTTCTACTGAAATCCATTGAACATTCTGATTGTTTTGATTTCTCTTTTCCTGGATCTTCCCTAGTAACGTAGGACATTCTTCCGTGTCATGATCCGATGTGCAACAATACATACAAGTCGCTAGTGGAAGTGGACATTCTCTTGCATAATGTCCTATTTATTGGTCCTCTACCCCTTCCAAAGCCTCCTCTTGCTCTCTCTCTGCCTATGTAGCCATCTTGATCCCCTTGTGGCACGTTATGCTGAGGCGTCTAGTTATATTGTGTGGTATTGTAGTGGTTTTGTGCAACATTATATTATGGCTGAGCTGTGTTATACGATTGTTGCATAGTATTATACTGTTGCTGCGTAGTGTTGTATGGGGTTGGTACTTGGTTAAACTGGGGTGCAGCTTTCTCGATCATCATTTCTTCCCGAACCCTATATTCATATGATGTCCTTTCTCTCATCAAATCCATGGTTCTACGGTCTTTGTCGTCATGGCCTACTGACTTGAAAAAGTTGCAATATGAACTCTTTGGGACTGTCTCGTACTTCTCCATCATTGGGCAGTGATATGGGTCATGGCCCTGTTTCTTACATATTTCGCACCATAGTCCTCTTGTTAGTAACGAATTTGACATTCCTGTTGTCATATACTGCACGAATGTTGTACATTCGTTCTTATGGTGTCCTTTCGTCCTGCATGTGGTACACCAAACGACTTCTCATTTGTCCTTACTTTTGTTCTGGTTTAGCTGGAATGTTAAGTTTTTCAGATCCTCCTTCAACTCTTCGATGGCTAGATTCGTCTTCTGATATTGGTTTTCTTCCAGTTGCAGGGCTGCCTGTAGAGCCTCTGCCTATGTCTGAAACTTTTGTTGTCGCAGTGGATATTTTAAGTGTGGTAATAGTGAATTCATGAGAAAGTGTCTGTGTTGCATATATTTCATAAGATATTTCAACTTTCCTTTCAGTCGCTTGAATCTTTGGTCAATCTTCCATATATATTCTCCTGGTTTCTGTCTAATTTCTATCATCTCATTCATGTACTGGTCCTATGAACTTGGCTTCTGAAACTCATTTATCAGCAACTTCTTGATATCCACAATTGTTCTGGTTGTCCCTAGTGGATGTTTTTGTGGCTAAACTCATATACCAATCTAGTGCATGATCCCTTAGTGTGATGGATAGTTGTGCAAGTTTAGTGTCCTCATCTGTGATTTGTTTCGCTTCCCAGATCTTTTCACAGATAAAAAAGTGTTTTTTTGGGTCCTATGACGCTTCTCCTTTGAATTCTGGTAACCTGATGGTGGGATCATGTCCTGCCATCTTGAATGTTGAAATGATACCTCCATGCAGTGTAGATACTTGACTAATGCTCCCTGAAATGTCTCCCTCAGTTGTTGTTCCTTGTGTAGATGTACTTCATGTTGTCTTCCTTCTCTCGAAATTCAGTTGTCTAAATGGTGGTGTTCTTTTTGGTGTGTTAGTCACACATGGGTTTATGGGTTCCACACTGGAATTACTATGGATAGGATTATTACCTTCGATTCCCTCTCTTGGACCTCTCATCTTATTGTCATATGTTACGCACAGGATTTCCTCAATCTTCTTATTATCCGCAATTTTGGTCGTTGTGATGGTGTCATTATGATGATGAAAAATCAAGCTCTTCACTAAGAACACTTTCATGAAAGAAGTTACATTTGTCTGCTTCCAGAAATCATGTTTTTAAGGATGTTCGCAGGCTACCTATATATCTTCCTGTGAGAATGCATGTTTCTCGCATGCTGCATTAAGCTAGAGTGCGAACCTCTCACACTGTAACTAATAGCCAGGGTGCGAACATGTTCCAAAGGAAAGAAAAAGATGAAATATCGAACCTTCTAGAAGGGAATCTTCGAGAAGAATGAGTTGGCTAACAAATGGTTATCTAAGAGCTGGCATTCCAGATATCTTGGGATAATTTCCTATCCAAGTAACTAAACTATCTTCTCCTATATATTGAGGAGATTGCGCATGGAAAAGGTTAAGCAAACAAGCAGAAAGCTAGCTAGAGATTGATTAGAGAATTAGTGCAAGACTGTATGGAGGACTGATGCTACAACAATAAGAGACAACAGAAAGGTCATCACAAGTGGTTGATTTTTTTCATGCATGAGCAAGTGTGTGTGTCAGAGCTAGGAGCCATCGAAAGGAGACCTACAACATCAAGGCTTAGGTTGTAAGTTTCACTTTCAATTAATTCAATACAACAATATGTCCCTTTCCCATAAAGATGATGTCACTTTATTACATAACTCCTTGATCATATGTATAGACTAGTTATTGAATATATTAATTTGCCTTTACTTCGATTGGTTCGTTCTGTTGTGATCTGAACAGGACGAGAGAATTGGAGCAAATCTTGGAACAACAGAGATCTAAGGAAAGCGTTCATAAGGTATGTCCATGATCCTCATCTCTCGGTTCATTCAATAGTCTAGATCTAGAGAAAGTGTATTATTCTGTCCTGTTTTGTTCTAGATCCAGGTGGATCTAGGGAGATCGGTTTGTGTCTGCACTCACGGATTTATCTTGAAACACTTCTCCACAACCTAGAGATCCTCTACCTCCTCTTCATCACTAGCCAAGCCTTCCCTCGTGACTATGGCTCTCTTCTTGGTGTTCACCTTGTATTGGTAGGGTACTCCACCGCGAGTCTTTCCAGCTCTCGCCATGATCCACTTGATCTGGTCGTCGCCCATAATAATTGGGTCCAAGGCTTCCTCCTTGTTTCCTTTATACCTTTCTCCTTCCATTTCTCCTTTTTTTGTCAGTGCTTCCCCACTTCCCCCATGCACGTAGGGAAGTTTAGTTGTTTGACTCCATTGTCATTACACCTTTGTTATAGAGAAATATATTAATAGAAGTATACAATGATCTAATATAACTTCCACGAGGCCTGCATAGAAACTCTTACTCCTCTGCGTTGTACAAATTCATGGCATCTACTGCAAATTCTGTTATAAATCCTACCGCAATATTGTAGAGCCAAAAATCTACTGCGCAGGTGAATTTGTTATTCACCTACTGTAACTGCGCGATCTGAACTGAGGTCCACTCTAACTGTCGGATCCAATTTTTCGCATGGTTTTCCTTCAACTTCAATATCAACTCCTGCAATAAGTGTGGAAAATCACAGAAAAAGACATCATGCAGATCATTAAACACATACTTCTCAAGGTATTTGTGCAGTGTTACTCTAGGGTTTCTGTTATCTTTCTGCGTAAACTCTAGCTCCTTTGTTTTCAACCAACTTTCAATCTCTTCTTTTGTGGGATTCCACGGTCTCAACATCCCCTTCTAGCGACACATTCTTCTCACCTTCTTGTCATCCGATTCAATATTATTTTGACACACCTTCCGTAGATCTTACATTCTTTTAATAGATCTTCAACAACTCACATCCACTCAATCCTATTTTTTTCCAACCAGAAACAAAACCATTTGTTGGTTGGTTATCTGAGCTATACCTTTAACATAATTGAACCAGGTTCAGGTCTACTATGGATCCAACAAAGCCTCTAAAACTATCGACCCTCCTGGTAAACCAGAAGGCAACACAGTACATAGAGTGCACTGCGTAGTCTCACTCGATATAGTCTTAATGGGTGTCTGCAATACTCAAGTGCTTGCAGTCTAGGAATGAATGGAGATATGTGAAGTGCATGTTGAGAGTTCTATTTAACTATTAAAGTAGTATACTGACATTCTCATTCATGCATGTAATGTAATCAGATTTATTAATTCATTCATACATCATTCTAACATCCACTCATAAACAATAAAAGATACACAAACATTCAATCACATAAAACAAGTTTTATCGTGGTTCACCCCCTCCTGGGCTACATCCACAAATATCTGGCTCTCAAGCTCTTCTATTATGGTAGTTCCAAAACTACAACGCCACACACTTTTACAACTCGTTATTAGTTGGGTTGAGATCTATTATGAGGTGGACTAGATCACACTAGGCTCCCCAGCCTGTGATCTAACCCTCAAGATCTACCCTACTGATCCTCTACAACTCAACATCTTACAAAATTGGGTTGTATGACATAAGTATTACAAACTAGTTACTCCTTCTCATGCGGGTAACGCTGTATCAAAACAAGACTCTTCGTTAACAATGAACCACCACACCTCTCTCTACCTATACCTCCTAGCTATCTATTTATATATGTTTCTGGCTCATCATCCATTACAATGTATTACAAAAACCCTAACCCTAGCGTCGTTAGGTCTTCCATGCATGCACACATGCTTCTCTTCCTTCCAGCTGTCGCTTTCCTCATGCATTCCTTTCTTCCCAAAATAGTCTTTCTTTCTAATTCGGCCTACTTCCAACACCCTCCCAACAACCTTACCTAACTGCAAAGATTGCAAGGGAAGGAAAAATTTCGTCACTGTTGTATTTGCAATTACATTGAAATCACTAAAGGATTCATGAGATTGTTGTAGAAAGATACCACTTTCATCTGGGATGCAACTTCTCAATGCTCATTTGATGCTCTTAAGCATGTTTTAACGTACACACCACTTTTTAACCCACTGAATTAGGAAAAATATTATATCGTTTATTTGGCTGCCTCTACTTCCACTATTTCTATGGTGTTAGTACAAGAGGATTATGATGACATCAAACATGTAATCTACTATTTGAGTAAAATTCTATAAGGTCTCGAACTTTGATATTTACATGTCGAAAAGTTGGCTTTAGTAACAGTTATTTCCATCCAAATATTTCACCCCTCTATTATGTTACACAATACCACAACCATTGCAGACTCGAACCACATATACGACATCTTCACTCATCAAGTACTTGGGGGAAAATATTCAAAATGGATCGTCATTCTCCAAGAATTCAATATCGAGTTTTCCAAATCCAAGGGAAAAAATTCATTGGTCTTTGAGGAAATAATTTGTGATCTTCCCCATACTGATGAGAATACTGAGCCTAATGATTTTCTTCCCGATGAATCCATGTTTCTCATTAGTACGTTCGATCCATGGTATGGAGATATTCTTATCTATATCCAAACCCAATGCTTCCAGCCTAGCATTTCACGTGATGAACAACGTTGCATTAGACACCATTCAAAGCACTACCTTATCATTGGTGAAACCTTGTACTACCATGACATTGATATTTCATTACGACGTTGCTTGACCCATGAAGAGGATGAACAAGTTTTAAATGACTATCATCTTGGAGCTTGTGGAGGTCATCTTTTTGGGATGGGTAGATCCCAAAAACTTTTACGTGTCAGTTAATTTTGGCCTTACATATTCAAATATTGCATTGAGGTCGTTAAAAAATACCCACGTTGTCAGATCTTTCAGAATAAAGCACATACCTACCCAAATCCACTTCATCCCATTGTTGTCGTCGACCCCTTTGCCAAATGGGGTATCGATTTCATGCAGTGTAAGCCTACCTCAACCGGGGGGCATAGTTATATTATCGTTGTCATCAATTATTTCACTAAATGGGTTGAGGCTATGCCTACATTCCTTAATGATGGCCGAAATGCAACACGTTTTGTGTTCAATCACATGATTGCTCGATTCAATGTCCCACAAGATGTTGTAACTAATCATGGATCCCATTTCCAGAACCCGATGATGGGTGAATTGCGCACCAAGTTAGGTTTTCACTATGAAAATCCATCCCCTTACTACCCTCAGGAAAATGGTCAAGTTGAAGCCATCAACAAAGTTATGAAAACCATGCTTCAACGCATGGTGGGAGTGAACAAAACCTCTTGGAATTTTCAACTCTTCTTCGCACTCTAGGCTGATCGAAATTTAGTTAAAACCACAACTGGATTTACACCCTTCCATTCGGTATATGGGTTAGAAGCGATATCATCAATCGAATGTGAGAATCGCTCTTTGAAACTCACTGTAGAACTCCTACCCCATACTTATGTTGAAGAGGAATGCTTATATCTAACCAATATGGATGAAATCTGTCGCGATGCTACTCTCATCAAAGAGACATACCATAAATTCATCAAAACTCAATATGATAAGTTCATCCGACCTCGCGCTTTCACAGAAGGAGATCTAGTCCTAGTTTATGATCAAGATCATGACAAACTAGGGGCAGGAAAGTTATAACCCATGTGGAAAGGTCCATACATCATAAAACACATGCTACATAGAGGAACCTATGAGTTAGTAGATTACGATGGAATATTTCTCGATGAGCCCCGGAATGGGCTTTACCTCAAGAAGTACCATGCATATAATATCTCACATGTATGCTTTATACATTATTGTACTATATACTTTTGAGATGGTGTGTCTTTTCTTTTGAAACCATGAGTTTTTCCCTAGTTGCTTATACTTTTCTTTGTGATTGAATGTGAATATGAAATCATCCTTTCCCATCTATTTCAGATTTGCAGATGGCGCTAGTCAACATACCCATAATATTGCTTCTGCAACTTGGGTCCTTTACCACTCTAGCGAGTTAGTGAGTTCAAGAGGAATTTGCCTCGGATCTGGGACCAATAACATTGCAGAGTATCATGTCGTCATTATACTTTTAACTAAATCCTCCTCTCTAGGTATATCTCAATTGATTATTAACCTTGATTCTCAACTCATGGTCCATCAACTAAACCATAAGTACGTCGTTCATAACCCAGTTTTACTACGTCTTCATATAAGAGTTCATCGTCTCGAAATATCTTTTGAATTTCTAGAATATAGACATATATAGAGACAACTCAATACGATTACAGATTCGTTAGAAAATTCTATGTTAGATTGGTATATTGCTCATAGATAAACATTTGGAACATAAAGCATAGGAATAAAAGCATCACATAAAAAAATAAAACACAACATAAGTAGCCACCAAAAAAATCGTTAATATATATATAAGCTTGATAAAAAACATTTTGTCAAAATACATAGTACAAAAGTACATAATAGGGCAAAACATGGGCCTTTATTCCCATAGAATCATCATAAAGACTAAAAAGTGTTTGGAGACTCTACTCATCCCTCTGCACCACATTGTGCTCTACATAGCACACTACCTCTTCTGTCACTTGTCGTACAAATGAGTGAGACCTTCAGGGACCCCAACTATATGTCTCTGAAGGTGTAGGGGTGCATCTCACATCCTCATGGAGGGAACTCCCATGGTCAAACCACGAAGGTTCCTCTCCACCTCTTGGATTCCTCCTACTATGACATCATGCTTTGTCACCACCTAAGCATCTCTGCAATGTCCCAATGTTGGCATCTCTGTCATACATGACACACCTTTATTTGCATGATGAAAACAAAATGAATTAGATCCCTCGTAGTACAACCAAAAACATATATATAAAAAATAAAAATGTTGTTACAAGGTTATGATATTTCATACCTGATGCATCCCACTGTATACCCTCAGGAAGCACTAAATCTGCATGGACCCTGAAGTCCATCCTAGCATATGGGAAATCCTTGATCACCACCCGTTGTATCCTCCACCATGAAAATAAGTCAACAGTAAATTGAAAGGCCGAGGGATCATTCCCCAAGCTAGGGGAAAGACTAGTCCACTGCTCCATACAAGGCTCAGTGGTGGGGCGTGCTATCAATGCAACCTGTAGTTGCATATATGGAACCCGCTCTAGGAAAAATGAGACCAAGAAAGATCCATACCCAAAATGTTTCTACCTTCCCATTCGACATTTGGATATATACTCCTTAATGTTCCTAAAAAACCCCACACTCCAGTTGAATAGCCTAGTCTCCAAGCAATGTATGGCATAAGATATATGGGACTTGGAAGTGAGATGGGCACTAGTACTTCTTGCCAATTTTGTGATAGAAAATAGGATGAATTGGAGAGATAAATCCATCACATGTTTTATGACTATCCTCCCTCCTACCAAGCGTGACCTTGGTATGCAGTACTGGGAAACATATGTCTCCATCGGTCATGGAGTGGCCCGATGTCTAGACAAAAGAATAGGCACTCCTCTCCTCGAGAGACCCATCGATAAGTACACATCATCCATGTCGATCTTGAGCACATGTGGTCCTATTCAGAATGCTTTCTCGTCATTATCCCCTAACCTGATCAAATATTCGAGTAAAAGAACTTCTTTCCTCATATTTTGGAGTTTGAAGTACTTAAGAAAGCCACAATTTCGTAAGGCCACCCTCGCTTGAGGGTCTTGTAAAGAAATGATGTCATCAAATTTGTGTTCACGTTCTTTCCATTCAATCATGATTAGCTATGTGAAAACCTACAAATTCATGAATTAATCATCATTAGCTAAGTTTTCAAAGAAAAGAATGGCCTTTTTTTAGCCTAAATATATATATATATATATATTTGCACCTAGTTCTCCTTTAAAGAAGGTAACATAGTGTTTCTCCCTAAACGCACATACTAGGGCGTTGAAATCACAATCGACGCTCCCCTCAATTACTTGAGGGAGCATCTATCTAGTTCGGTGCTTTAGGGATTCCCAAGGATCATAAGAACATAAATTAAAGGCTGAAAAGAAATAAAAAAACATGGAAATGAATGAGGAAGAGTAAAGAACCAACCTGATTCAAATGGATTCGAAAATGGTCTCCCACAACTCTTGAAATCAACGCCTGAAAAAACACTCCAAAGAGGAAAAAACTCAAAGAGAAAAGGAGAATAGTAAAACAAAGGTGAAAACGATTTCTTGCCCTAATTTGATATTTGATATGTTCAAATTTGGTCATTTTTCCTCCTTTTCACATTTTATAAAGTTTATTTTTGGGTTTTTTGTCATTTTTTGAGAAGCTACTAATATCTTTTGCCCAAAACAACTTCATTATGTAGGAATTTGAGTAGATATTCTTCGATGGCCTTGTAACGCCAATGAGCTTAGTCTTTGTTATTTCTCATGCTCATAAATACATGAGAATGTGACCGAGTATACTTTTATCAATTTTTTGGACTCGTAAAGGTTATACAAAAAATGAACCCCGTGGAGTTTCTTTTAAGCTCTTTTCAGACTCTCTAAACATGAAAAGATTGTCGAGTGATCTTTTTTCCTTTCACACTCGATAAAAGGTTTGAAAGGGTGTCTTTCTAGTAATATTTTATATCTTTTTCGGACCTCAGAGACTAAAATTACGAAAAATGACAACAATGGAGCTGCCTTTAAGTTCTTTTCAGACTCTCTAAACGTGAAAAACCATCGAGTTTTCCTTTTATGGACTCACAAAATTACACATTGAAGGGCCCATCTGGGGACGAACCCTTACTTCTTCCAGTTCGTTAAATAAATGAAGAGGAACTTATCGAAGGTGAGTTATATTTATCATGTGTTATCCTCCTCTATCTCGTTAAATTAAAAAGAGGTACTCATCTATCTGGATGGGGGAAGAAATTGGAGGAAGTGGGTCAAGTTTCTTGAAAAACATTTTAAGTAGCTATTGCAGTCGCCCTTGAACATGACACTTATTTTAACCTCCACACTGAACACTTGGATAATATACTAAAACCTTCACACTGAACCAATCCTGTGATTCTTTCCACTCCTTTGACCCATCCAAAGAATGTCTCAGCACCTGCTGCATTATGTTTTGGTCCACTCTGAGTTTATGCTGCCAAGTCTCACATCATGCCTCAGTTTTCAAGGGAATTTTCCACCTCAATAGTCAACCATCCACAAAGTTACCAATTTCCATACCCGTTTCAGACCGTGTTCATCTACTGTATCTTATCACTTTCATGTAACAATTTTCGTGTCGACTGATCGGGGATACATCAATTCTCTCCTTTGACGAGTATTTTCCTGTTGACTTCAAAAACTTATCTGGGAAATAGACTTTGGAACACATCAGTACCTTGGGACATGCATGCCTCAATGGTAGGCATCCTCACATTCAAAAATGGGTATTAATCAATGAACCATGATTGAATGATTCCACAAATGTTCGACTTCAACTCATTTTTCACATTTGTTGGACTGTACTTTAAAATTACCTTGAAAATCATCGACATCAATGGTGATTTATCTCGCACTTGTTAAAAATATAACTCAATGACTAGTAATCAATTGGTTTCTACCATTTTCAACATCAAAACATCTATTCACATGAATAATATTCATACTACATCGATATTTGGATGAAGACCTTGGGATAAACATTCACTTTGTTATCTGCTCTTCCCAGGTTGCAAAGGGAGTCATTTGAGCATGATGATATATATGTTGTCACATAGATCCAAATTGTATTGGTTTGTGGCTATGTTTGTTTATCTCGTAGCTCCATTGTGTATTTTGCGTGGCTACGATCAATTCATGTCATAGAGGTATGGATCGACATTGTATCTCTGGTGGCCATACCCTTAGTCAATATCATCATGGATCTATAGTGTATTTATTGGTGACCATACTTTGAGTCACTTATAGTCCGAGCATAGGTATGTCTGCCTCAAGAATGGAACATATATTATCATTGTTTGATGTTTGTCTATAGTTTCTACCTGGTCCCCGAATTCATACCCTTGCTTCGAAGAATCTACAAAGTGTTTTGGCCATCAACTTTCATCTTATGACTTCACACTTTGGGGGAAAATTTGTTACACATCAAAATTCTTCACTTTGACAATGTTACATTCTCGTTGTCACAAGTGTCGTAAGTGTCACACTTTTGTTTCAAGTGTCATAAGTGTCACATTCTCTTTCTGTAAGTGTCGCATCGCGAACGACACCATGAAAACACTTGAAACAACCCATAAAACATGTTAGAAGAAGAATCCCCATCATTTGATAGTTAGAACATGTCATTTTCTATGGGAATTACTCATCTTGGAAAATTTTGGAAGGTCAATGCTCCCCTGCTCATACACATGGAGCACTAGCACTCTCTGTCCATCTCAGGGGGAGCGTTGTATCTCTTTGTTTCCCATTCTAAGGGAGTGCTGAGTTGGTTGAGAAAATCTTGGAAGAAATCTCTTTTTCATCTAAAGACAATTATGGATGGATCGAGTTGGTTTGGATAAAATGTAACTCCTGGGATGCATATAAGGGAGATATCACAAATTTTGGAACCATATCCTCAACTAATTCAAAATATACCCAAGGTGGTGTTGGCAGCAATAATATAATTGTTATTTTTATTAAATAATCTACATAGCTGCCTATACAGGGTCATGAAATTTAATTACTCTTCATGAACAGTTTCCGAAACCACAGTTGTAAATTGTCTCTTTTTACCTATCGTCTATTCATGCTTCGTTTTCATGACTGGAAGCATGAAAAATTTCGACTGCAATTACCATTTTGTTTTAAATTTTCGTTGAAGGAAAATTGTTTATTTAATTTGTTATGGAGTTTTGATTCCTTGCCATGAAGATATTACTCTCTTTGTTTTTGACCCTTTCAATTCTAAGCATGCCTAAGAGATTGATAGTTTTAATGAACAAAATACCCCCACCTTTTGATTTTCTTTGTATGGTGTTGGTTTGACCTTTGATTACATTTCTTTCACAAAACTCTTGATTTTTCGATTTTTCGATCAACCCAAACCTTGCAATTAAACTAATGATGTGTGCACTTATGTTTGTTTTAAGTACTTTGGTCCTAGATTGTACTCAATGCCAAGGTGGCATATGATTTACAGATTGCCATTACTTCTTAGGATGGTCTCGGGTTTCACAAACCTCTTCGCATGAATTTTGGTTAAATGACTATCCCATCGTATTAGTCTTTGCACCGTTCATTGTTGGGCTTGGGGTTATGGCTCTGTTTCATTTTCACAAACCCTACCTGTATGCTGTGCTTTGATTACCCTCCCATCCAGTATGGCCCCTGTCATAAGGATTGAACCAAACAGTATCCAAACCCTTCTCTCATACAACGATGCTAGGGAGGATTTGGAAAGAAATGGATGGCATGTGTTCATCAAGAAGTTTCGGGGTTTTAATCTTCAGGTTGCCCAAGAGTTCGCCTTATCCTTTGATGGTTGTAGGGAAAAAGTTGGTTATGTGCAACTGGAAGTTACCAAGGGGTTCCTGAGTCAAGCCACATGATTGCTAGCATTTGGTCAGAAATGGTTTAAAAACGTGAAAGTGGAGAAAGTCCCTTGGACCTTGTTGTTTACATCGCGAAAAATAGCCAGTTGTGATAGAGGTATGCCGATTTCATTCCTAAAAGATCGGTGGCATGATTTACTCGCTGTGGTGAAACAATTTGTTACATGTGAGGGACGATTTGGACTTGTATTTCTATATCATTTACACCTTCTTATGAGTTTTATGGGTTTCCCTTTGAACATGCCATACTTCTTACTCAGAAGTCTATATAAAATGGGGAAAAGATATAAGAAACAGAGGTCAGACTCTAGTATTTTTCATCACGGCCTGAATAAAATCATCCTCATACATTAGTTAGAGTCACAAAATGCCTGTTGGGATTCGTTTATAACACAAAATGGTTATGGTAACCCTGAATTGGGAGAAGTAGATAAACTTGTCATTGAGGAAACCCTTGTCCACCCGACGACATCTCTTTCATCTCCCCAGACTTGTGCCTCTTCTCCTAACAACGAACCCTTGATCTATCCTAAGGTCATTCAACAAGCTAGTCTACAAGTTACACATCCAAAGGATTGTGTTAAAATTGTAAGGAAACCTACAGGGAAGAAGTTTAAAAGTAATGTTGATGTCAATTTAAAAAAAAAAAGAGCCGCTAGGCTAATTTCTCGAAGTCTTCGAAATAAGACAAATTCCCGTGTAGATGAGATCAAAATGATTGAGGTTAACGAAATCTTCGACTCTGAAATTGATAAATTCCTTGCAGAGGAAGACCCTGTGTCATTCGGGCCATACCCTGACCGACCCTATAACTTTGTCGATAATTTTCCTCCTTGTTTGAAAGACCATCCAGAGTTTCCTGGTGTCCAACTCTACAATAAATCTACTATCCATATGGAGGGTTCTCCGATCCATAATCTTGTTCATTCAGATGAAAATTCCATACAGTCATAGTGCGATGTCTGCCTATCATGAATCGACAGATACTATACAGTGCATCCTTACAATACCAGGAGCAAGACAACAAATAAGTCTTCTTCTGAAATTGTAACTAATGCACCTCCAAAACAGTCTAAATCAATTGAAACTAAACATAATTCAGCAACCCCAAGTTTAGATTATGATTTGATTGAGGATCTAAAAAAACTTAGGGCTAACATTTTTTTTTACGAATTATTAAAATTTTCTTTTCTTCTGCAAAAGATGCTGCAGAATATTGCAGAAAACAACAAAAACAACAATCCGAACAACAACAAGGTTGCTGAAAACAACCCCAAAACACCTCAAAATGTCTCCACCAAAATGACGTCAGAGCCTTTTGATAAAAGAGACCTTGCTGTAAAAAGTGTAACAAATGTAGATAAACTAATTTTGGGGGCTGCGATTAAAAAACAACAAACTTCTGCTGTTAATACTCGTAGAAATGTCCCTCCCTTTTTGTTAACTTTTGAAATTTTCAATAGGAATGTACATAATTGTATGGTAGATTCAGGAGCATCATCAAACATAATTCCTTGGTATATCTGTTAAAAAATTAATGCCGAAGTTCAACCGTCCAGCCTAAAAATGATTCAGCTTGATTGAACTAGTGTTAAAGTGATAGGAAAATTAAAAAATGTGCTTATCAGATTATCATCTAATCCTAAAGTTCATCAAGTTATTGATATCATTGTCGTAGATATCCCAGAAGTATATGGTTTGTTTTTAAGTAGAGATTGGTCTGAACAACTACATGGCTATTTTACAATGGATTGGTCTCACTTGTGGCTGCCCGAGAACAGAAATCCTAATAGAATCAAAGTAAATCATGAGTGTTATCTTAAGTTCACGGTAACCGATTTAAATGATCCTAATGAAACATTCACTGCTTCCACCAATTCACCTGAAATACAGGGGATGGACACTTTTTTCGACAATTTCATGGATGAAACTTCTACCATTACTAACCCAGAACAACAATATGAAATTATTACTTGCACGCAGTCAACAACTTTCTCTTAGTGGTCACATGCACCTGACAAAAAACAAATCTGGTCTCTTTAATTAAATGGGTCAAAATCTAAGGAAAGAGTTGGTGCAGGGTGCGTGCTCATTGATCCAACAAGTAATGAAACTTTGATTGCTTGCCGATTAGAATTTGAATGCCCAAACAATACAACTGAATACGAGACACTCCTGCAAGGTCTCAGGAAAGCAATAGATTTGAAGATCCAGAATTTGTATGTCTTTGGCGATTTTGAAATCGTGGTTAACCAGGTAAAAAATTCTATTCACTGTTTATCTCCACACCTGAAAAGCTATCAGACTGAGGTATGGAATTTAATGAACAAATTATATGCGTTTAATATTAATTCTATTCCAAGATTGAATAACTCTGAGGCTGATTTATTAGCTAATGTTGCCTCAAAACTTTTTCCTGCAGAAGGCCTATCTCTGAACGCGTTTTCCGTTGATTTGTTGTTCAGACCATCCATCCTAGACAATATCACAAATTGGAGAGTCTTCGGTGATGATCAACAGATCATCAATTTTCTTCACATGGAAGAGACTTTCCAAGGCACAATTATCGACAAGGGTACCCACGATGAAAACCTTCACGATTTTATGGTAATACTAGATCTAAGATCCCCGAAGTCTACATCGGATATGGTAAACTCTATCCCGAAATCTGTGGTCAAATTAGAAATTTTTTATGTTCTTCATGATAAATTTAGGAAATCAGTGAATTGTAAAACGAATATTTCTTCCTTGGACACATGAACAAGTAAATTTAGGAACTAAAGATAACCCACAGTGCATCAATCTGGGGTTTGGATGTTCTGAGCAAGAAAGGATAGCATTTATTAAGTTGTTTAATGAATTTAAAGACGTCTTTTATTGGACATACGATGACCTTAATACTTTTGATCCTAATATCATACAACACATTATTCCCATGAAACCCTAGACCCAACAGTTTCAACAGAAGTTAAGAAAGATGCACCCAAAACTTGAACCGACAGTCAAGAAATAATTAAACAAACTCTTGAATGATAAAATAATCTTTCCAGTAAGACATACATAGTGGGTCTCTAATCTTATCCCTGTAAGGAAGAAGAGTGGTGAAATCTGACTATGTGTCGATTTCAAAAATCTTAACCGAGCGTCTGATAAAGACAACTACCCTGTCCCTCCCATGGAGCAAATCCTTCAACAAGTATCTGGTTCTAAAAGATTATCCTTGTTGGATGGTTTTTCAGGGTATAACCAAGTCCTTATGTCTCCCCCAGACTAGCTCAAAACTACTTTCCGTACCCCATGGGGCACCTACGCTTATAGGAAGATGCCCTTTGGGCTCATAAATGCCTGTGCCACTTTTCAAAGAGCGATGGATATCACTTTCTGCAGCTTAATCAATCAATATGTAGTAGTTTACCTAGATGACGTCACTGTCTTCTAAAAAAATAAAGTAGATCATCTAGCTCATCTAAGATTTGTTCTACAACGATGTCGTAAGTATTTCTTTAAATCCTAAAAAATCTGTTTTCGTAGTAGAACAAGGTAAGCTCCTCGGATTCATTGTATCAAATGAAGGGATGATTATTGACCCTGAAAGGACCCAAGTCATTTCGAAACTACCTCCTCCCTCTTCAAAAAAGTCCATGCAATCTTTCTTAGGACAGATAAAATTTGTTAGGAGATTCGTCCCCAGCTTTTGAGAAATGGTGAGACCATTACAAAATTTAATAAAAAAATATGTACAGTACCATTGGGGACCTTTAGAAAGTCAATATTTTGATTCAATAAAAAAGGCTATAATAGACGCTCCTTCTCTAATGAGCCCTGCTTTTTTGCAAGATGTCACCCTCTACACGTTTGCATATGACCGGTCTTATGCTGTTGTCCTAACCCAAAAGAATGTTGAAAACAACAAAGTCCCAATTGCCTTTATGAGCTCAGCCTTCAAGGGAGCAGAAATTAATTACCCAGCAGTAGATCGACAAGATTATGCTGTTTTTAAAGAAGTAAAACACTTTTGATCTTATCTGTTGAAATCTAGGACAAAAATCATTGTCCCTTACCCTGCTGTCAGAAATTTGTTAGTGCAGAAAGAACTGGGTGAAAAAGGGAAAACTGGGTCACATCCTTCCAAGAATATGACATAGAAATTACCCCAACACAAATTGTTAGAGGCCAAGGTTTATGTAAGTTGGTTGCTGATTCAACTATAGGACAACAAAATGAAACTGATATGTTAATTCTAGATCAACACGATCAAAATCAAATCTGCTGTTCACAAGACCTTATTAGTCCTTGGTATGATGACATCAAATTTTGTCTTATACATGGATCATCTCCCCGTCACCTTAATCCAAAAAAGAGGAGAGCACTGAGATTAAAAGATGCTTCTTTTCAGCTGATTAACGGTATTTTGTTTCGCCAAAATTTTGATGGAATACTTATGCATTGTCTTGAAAAAGATGAAGCAAAAAAAGTCTTATTAGAATTACACGTAGGGGAAGATGGTGGGCATTTCGGTGGAGACACCACCACCCACAAAGTATTAAGAGCAGGTTATTACTAGCCTACCATTTTCAAAGATTCTCATTCCTTATGCCACAAGTGTGTAATCTGTCAAAAGGCATCTGGACGAATACATAAACCAACATTCCCATTGCAACCAGTTTTGGTAGACTCCCCTTTTCAGCAGTGGGGCTTGGATATTATAGGCCCAATCAATCCGGCATCCTTGCAACAACATAAATACATCATAACAACCATAGATTATTTCACCAGATGGTCCGAGGTTGCCCCATTAAAAGCTGTAAACACCAGCCAGGTAATATCCTTCCTGAATTCAAATATTATCACTCATTTCGGTATTCCTGAATGCTTAGTATTTGACAATGTTTCCTATTTTTCATCTCTTGAAATGAGTGATTTCGCTCTAGAAAAAGGAATAAAATTAAAGTACTCTGCCAACTATTACCCCCAAGGCGATGGTTTGGCGGAATCAACTAATAAAATTCTGATCAAAATCATCAAGAGAACGGTCTCCGAAAACCATAAAAAATGGCATAACGCACTATTGAACACAATCTGGGCTGACAGAGTAACTCCTAAAACTGTTGTTGGTAATTCACCCTTTTTTCTCGTTTAAGGCAGGGAAGCGATTCTTCCACTGCATGTCCTTCTTCCATCTCTGTAGTTATCACAAAAGGTGTAAGAAGAAGACTTCCCTCCCTTGGAGAGCCGGATTAACGCTTTGCTAAAGTTAGAGGAAGTAAGGGATCAAGCAAAACGAAAATTGGATCAACATCAACTCATTGTTAAAAAATGGTTTGATTCCAATTCTCCCTCTGACATAAATTTTGAGGTAGGCGACCTTGTCCTTAAGTGGGACAAACCTCATGAGGGAAAATGAGAGCATACCAAGTTTCAAAACTTGTGGTTGGGACCATTTTTAATTGCTGAGAAACTAGGTCCCAGTTCCTTTCGCCTACAGAATTTAGAGGGACAACCATACACCTTCCTGGTGAATGGCCAAGCTCTAAAAAAATACTTTACCTGATGAGTCTCCCATACAACTTTTGTAAATATTTTTTGTTTTGTTTTCCTTACTGTTTTTTCTTTTCTTTTCTGGTTTGTTTTGTTTTCATTTCCGCTTATCGATCTTTCTGTTTGAAACACACATGCCAACATCACGGGCTAGCTCAGACAAAGAAAACATAATACTTCCCTTAAAAAACAACTACTGAAAGTTGTCAGAACATCAATTTCTATATTTATTTGAAATTGTAGCCTTGTTAAAGATGACTTTGTGTTTGAAAAGTGTTTTCTCAATTTCAATCTACAATTAAAAGTATTCACAACCATCTATAAAAATATTTTTACGTTGTCCCTATTCTTTAAGAGAGAAACTCAACGATGTCTCCCTGTTCTTGAAAGTCAGTTTTATTAATGAACTATTTTTGGATCCTGATGAAGGACAACACGGAAATTTTTAAGGTCTGTGACATATCAAGATGTGTTAAAAACTGGAATTTTTAGCGTCACCCCGCTCTATTGAATATTTTAAAAACTATAATATGAATAAACTCTCAGAGATCTGTGGGAAGTGTTTGTAAACCCGTTGGGACACTGAAAAGGTCTGCTGGCAGCGTGTAAATGCATGCATGATGCCAAGATAACTTCGCCGGGGTACTGAACAGGTCCACTGGCAGTGAAGCAATGTCAGGTCAAAGAAAATTCTCAGATGTGGATTTTGTTTTGGCCTTAAACGTCCTTCGTTCTAATCTAAAATTTCTTGACAGGATACAGACGTCAGAGTGTGTTAATTGACATCCCTGTCAAGGCTATGGACACCTACTGGCAGCAGCGGCCCTGTCAACAATATTGGATATATTTACTTAACATCGTGGCTTTCTTTTGCCAAATTTGTCACCAGTTTTCGTTTCTTTTAAAAAATAAAAGTTGTCTGAAACTGGACTGCGTTATGATTATTTGAGATGTTCAAATGACTTTTCGGTTGTCCTTTGATTTGAATTTTTTCAGATTTTTCTAAACCTGAACTCGTTTGTGTAACAGAGATAACTGCTTCTCCCAGCATGTTGCCATTGTTGGCAGAAATAATATAATTTTTATTTTTATTAAATAATCTACATAGCTGCCTACACAGGGTCATGAAATTTCATCACTCTTCATGAACAGTTTTCGAAACCACAGTTGTAAATCGTTGATTTTTACCTATCGTCTATTCATGCTTTGTTTTCATGACTAGAAGCATAAAAACTTGCGACTACAATTACCATTTTGTTTTAAATTTTCATTGAAGGCAAATTGTTTATTTAATTTGTTATGAAGTTTTGATTCCTTGCCATGAAGATATTACTCTCTGTGTTTTTGACTCTTTCAATTCCAAGCATGCTTAAGAGATTGATAGTTTTAATGAACAAAGTACCCCCACCTTTTGATTTTCTTTTTATGGTGTTGGTTTGACCTTTGATTACATTTCTTTCACAAAACTCTTGATTTTTCGATTTTTCGATCTACCCAAACCTTGCAATTAAACTCATGATGCGTGCACTTATGTTTGTTTTAAGTACTTTGGTCCTAGTCTGTACTCAATGCCAAGGTGGCATACGATTTGTAGACTGCCATTACTTCTTAGGATGGTCTCGGGTTTCACAAACCTCTTCGCATGCGTTTTGGTTAAATGACTATCCCATCGTATTAGGCTTTGCACCGTTCATTGTTGGGCTCGGGGTTATGGCTCTGTTTCGTTTTCACAAACCCTACCTGTATGCTATGCTTTGATTACCCTCTCGTCCAGTATGGCCCCTGTTTTAAGGATTGAACCAAACGGTATCCAAACCCTGCTCTCATACGACGATGCTAGGGAGGATTTGGAAAGAAATGGCTAGCATGTGTTCATTAGGAATTTTCAGGGTTTTAATCTTCGGGTTGCCCAATATTTTTCCTTATCCTTTGATGGTTGTAGGGAAAAAGTTGGTGATGTGCAACTAGAAGTTACCAAGGGGTTCCTGAGTTAAGCCACAGGATTGCCAGCGGTTGGTCAGAAATGGTTTAAAAACGCGAAAGTGGAGGAAGTCCCTTGGACCCTGCTGTTTACATCATGAAAAATAACAAGCTGTGATAGAGGTATGCCAATTTCATTCCTAAAATCTTGGTGGCATGATTTACTCACTGTGGTGAAACAATTTGTTACATGTGAGGGATAGTTCAGACTTGTATTTCTATATCATTTACGCCTGCTTATGAGTTTTATGGGTTTCCCTTTGAACATGCCATACTACTTACTTAGAAGTCTATATAAAATGGGGAAAAGATATAAGAAATAGAGGTCAAACTCTAGTGTTTTTCATCACGGCCTGATTAAAATCATCCTCATACATCAGTTAGAGTCGCAAAATGACTGTTGGGATTCGTTTATAACACGAAATGGTTATTGTAACCCTGAATTGGGAGAACTAGATAAACTTGTCATTGAGGAAACCCTTGTCCACCCGACGAAATCTCTTTCATCTCCCCAGACTTGTGCCTCTTCCCCTAACAACGAACCCTTGATCTATCCTAAGGTTATTCAATAGGCTAGTCTACAGGTTACACATCCAAAGGATTGTGTTAAAATTGTAAGTAAACCTACAGGGAAGAAGTTTAAAAGTAATGTTGATGTCAATTTCAAAAACAAAAGAGTTGGTAGGCTAATTTCTTGAAGTCTTCGAAATGAGACAAACTCTCGTGTAGATGAGATCAGCATGATTGAGGTTAACGAATGCTCTGACTCTAAAATTGACAAATTCCTTGTAGAGGAAGACCCTGTGTCATTCGGGCCATACCTTGACTGACCCTATAACTTTGTCGATAATTTGCCTCCTTGTTTGAAAGTCCATCCAAAGTTTCCTGGTGTCCAGCTCTGCAATAAATCTACTATCCGTATGGAGGGTTCTCTGTTCCATAATCTTGTTCGTTCATATGAAAATTCCATACAGTCATAGTGTGATGTCTGCCTATCATGGATCGACAGATACTATACTGATGTCCCATTTCTATAGTCACGGGTTAAGTTTTTAAAAGACCAGGTTGATGTTTTAAAAAACGAAAACCACAGGCTTGAATCTATAATCCAAGGGAAGGAGAAGTGTTTGAAAACCACATGTCATGTGATATTTAAAAATGTAGAGACAACTACAGCCATCATTAACTCCAAAGTTTCATGATACGATTTGATTTCATGATTAGAGGTATGATTTTTTTAAATTTAATAGCATGATTATTGTCATTCTTAAGTTAGATTATTTGGTTTGTTAAATAAACTATTTTTATTATTAAATTAGCATGTTTTATTTATTGAATAAAATGAGATTTCATTTACTATTATAACTAGCTACAGAATCGCAAGATTCTGTAGCCAGTTAAGAAAATTCGAATTGTCTAAATTAATGACAGAAAACATATCTGAGATCTTCCTATTTTCTTTTGCTTTCAGGATAATTCAGGAGCCCATGATTTCAAAGTTGATATGAGACACTTTTAAGATCTCCCAGTCATATCTATTATGTATTTTGAATAAATAGAAATAGACTGTTGTTAGTTTTTGGATATTCAGTAAAATCAGGGTGGTTGCATCCCCCTTTATTTTTGAAACAAATTTGATCTCAGGAACATAAACAGTTATGTTTCCTGAGACCTTTATAAACCTATCATTTTTTAGACAGTGGATCATCTTGGCCTGGGGCTAGAGTATGGATATTTGCACACAGACTTGAATGAGACAAAATACATATTTCAACTTTAGCTTTTGTGTATCATGTTTTAGTTTAAGTTTTTCTTATGTCGATATGATAATAGATGATGATAGCTTTTTGTCTTCATAATTTATTGTTATTTGAGATAATTCTTTTCATATACTGTCCATATCTCACCTTTCAGATATAATATAGTGTGATCATTAATTCAATACAAATATGATATTTATCTCTTATTTCCTATTGAATGTATAACTACAATTTCTTACAAGAAGATTTATATCATTGTAGTCACTTGTAAATCATAAGATCACTGTAACTGTGTCCGTTATATGTTCTGTTATCAAAACTCAATCTCCAACATATTGTTGCACATTTGTTCGAGGCACCCTTGAGATTCGTTGTAGGTTTACTTCTCAGATAAGGTGACTGGATATTGACTATTGTACAAACATTGGATGCATTAACAGGTTAGTCTATTATTTGGTTTTATTTGCTTGCTGAATATAGAAGTTATATATATATATATAGAACATTTTCCCACTATCTATAATTTTTTGTTCAATTAAAGTATTTTAATATTTGATTTTATGAATGTATACATCCAAGAAAACAAACCAAAAGATTAAATAGTATTTTCACTTTCTTTATTACTGTAAAGGAACCAATTTACATTTGATTTTTATGAGTTTAGGTTAAAACTCGTGATTTGTACAGATTGTATATAGAACTATTATACATATATTATTTAAATAAAC
>JZKD02S1749077.1:596750-613612 GCA_000966675.3 Picea glauca | reverse complement strand
GTGTTGTATCTTCATTTTCATTTTCCTTCATGTCCAAATAACTTCATCAATCTTCTGGTCCAAAACCCATGACTAGGGTTGACATCAATGACAACAACCAATCTTCCAACATGATGGTTGGAGATGAGATCTTCAGAGCTTGAACAACAACTTCAAAAATTCTTCAAAACTTGGGTAGCAGTGTAATATGAGTGTACGACTTTACTACCCATAGGTCTTCAATGGCTCGTCGGTCATGGACTAGATGATCTTGATGATCAGACTGAAGGATTCATTGATTCCGAACAAGGACTTGGTTGGACATTCAGGATGGCCAGGTATGAGGGAAAGAGACAAACTGCAGAGGGGATGAATTAGGCTTGGTGACAAACTTCCTTTGGACAACAACATGACAAATGATGAGACTCAGGTAGCATGGCATTAACATAAGTTTACGAGGAAGGAGGCAACACAAACTCTCCATATGTTTGGAAGAATAACCAAACGGAGGAGGACACAACTCTATGTAGCGAGAACAAATTCCTAAAGTCATATTACATGCCAGGGTTTGATGAACAAACAAATAGATGTGCTTTATCCAAGGGAGACTCATTATGTTGCTAATAAAGAAAATACTTTTCGCTTCCTCTTTTTGGGGTATATTTGATTTTTTTTGTCTTTTTCAGTGATTTTGGAAAAAAAAAAAAAAGAATGTTACATTACAAAGGAGGATCAAGTGTCACAGACATACTAGTTCAAGGCGTAAGGACAAGACTGATGTTCAGGGCAATGACACTCGAGAAAAATCCTCCGGGGGCCAAAGTTGTCAAGACAAAGAGGCAAAGTGCTACAAGGCTTACGTATCAGGTATGCTTTAGATGGTTAAGTTGAGAGCAACATGGAGCTGACATTAGACCAAAGATGCAGGTATGCAAATGCGGTTAACAAAAAACACAATGGTAACATCCTTCGATGTAAGTTTAACGAGCCCAGAGAAGGTAAGCTCGACGATTTTTCATATTTAGAAATTATGAAAAAACGTAAAAGGAGACTCCATTGGGGTACCTTTTTCGAAGGTAGTCTAGTCAGTTCAAAAAAGGGGTAAACTAGCACCGACAAGATGTCTATTCAAAACCATTTTAACGAGTGTGATAAAGACAAGATCACTCTACCATTTTTTCATTTTTAAGGAGTTTGAAAAAAGATTAACTATGGACTTCTTCATGAATGTTCTTCTGGACCAGGTTAACGAGTGTGAGAGAATAAGGTCACTCGGTCATCTTTTCAATTTTAGGGAGTCTGAAAAGAGCTTAACTATGGACTCTGTGGGGGTTCCTTTTTCGTAAATTTAGTCCCCCAGGCCCGAAAAAGGGTTAAAATTATACTTGAGAGTACTCTTCTAGAGAACTAAAGTTCCGTAGAGTATACCTTTGTTCGTAAAGTTGACTGTCCAGACCAAAAAAGGGGTAAACTACCGCTGGACAGACGTGACTTCAAATTTTAGTTTAATGAACGTGAAAGGCCAAAATATCTCTCGACAATCTTTTCATGTTTAGAGGCTCTGAAAAGGGCTTAGAAGAAGACCTGTTATATCTTTTGGGAGTCCTGACGGTGAGGTCAAGAGTGAAAAGGAATCATGCAAATGAGGGTCAAACTCATAATGAGGATAGATAAAACCGACTTTTAGCAGTTTCTCAACTTCAACCTTAATGGCTGCTGCTTTCTTGGGGTTAACTGACGAAGCTTCTACCGAACAGGCTTGGCATCGGGATAAGTTGTGATTTTATGTTCGAATATTTTTGGATCGATGACTATCATTTTCTCGTAAGACCAGGAAAAAACATTGCGGAATTATTTCAAAAGATCTATATAGAGTTGAATCTCTTTGGGGGAGCAATCAACTCCGACGAAAACATTCTCCACGACACCAGAGTTTCGGGAGATATTGATTGGTAAGGTTTCAATGATAGTTGCCATATTACCCTCAGCATAAACCACGTGTGTAGCTAAGGGATTAATAGAACAAGACCTATCTCTCGTCATAGTCAAGGTGATTTATCCGACTTCAATTCTACTTAACTCTGGGAGGAAGTATGATCTGTGATGAAGATCTTCCCAGGGTTTGTCCGGACTAGTCATTACTTCAATTACTGCTTCATCAGAGGGAAAGACTAAGTCTAATGAATTGGTGTCAGCGAGAGAAAACTGAGCCCAAATAGGCTCTAGAAGTGGATCAAACTCTTGTGTAGGAGTTGGATCAGTGTTGGCTAAAGCTTGCTAGACTGAAGAGTATGCTACTTCAGCTGCGGACAAGGGCATGGACATGCCCGGGTGCCCTGTCCCATCCATCGTGGCTGATGGGGAAGGAAGTATCCATGGATCGTTGAAGTAAATCGTGTGGAATGAAGAAACTTGAAAAATATCAACCTTATGGTGATTGGATATAAACTTGATATCACCTTGAGGGGGAAGCTAATTGAAGGTACCCATCAAAGATGGGTACAAACCAACCCCTACGTTGACCACGCCTGGTTGAGGATTATCAATCATTGGGACTGTAGATGCCCCCAATGAAGGGTCAGGTTTGGAGAAAGACAATTGATCGATGGTCACAATCTGGCCTTCGTGTGGAAACAACAAGACTCGGAAAACTGTAGCAACCACAACTTGCATGGCATAAGTCCAACTCCTTCCTAACAAGAGGTTATAGTCAAGGGGCACATCGACTACTTCTACTTCAACACACATGGTCTTCCCTCCTAACTGCATGGGGAAAGAGGGAATGATACCATGTGGTTGGAACAAACGATCATCGAAAGCAGTGAGGAGAGTAGGTGAAGGAGACAAAATGGGCTGGACAATGGCCTTCCAACATGCCAACGACATAACACATGTCAAGGCACCCTCATCAACCACTGTACGAAATATATTCTGAGTAAAATTTTTCATGGGATAGTCCACTACTATGTGAAACGCTACGTGGTATGGTAGACGAGGTTTTAAGTCGGTTGTATATAGCATGATTGTACCCAGATTACAAGTCTTGGTAGATCCTAAAGTGGTTAACAAGGATTTCCTCTAGGAAGGGCAGCTTTGGAGGACCTCCAAAGCAGACATCACATAAGGGGTTTGTGATAAATCCTCCACCACATAATAGTTCTGGGCGACCCTTGCGTTTGGGTTGTAAGAAGTTTTTTTGAATGCACCTTTTGGGATGTGTGTCATTGTTTCGCCCAACGTCTTCTCAATTTGTAGAGGAAGAGATGGGAGTTCGACTTCTTTTCCCTTCTCAGAAGTTCTTGGCTTACTATAGTCATGCACTCTAGTCGATATAAAAGCATCACCCTTCACCATATATACATTCACGGATGCGGGGTTGTTCGAAGATGAAGAGGGTCCTTGGCTGCCACCCTCTGTGCTTGCAGAGGCTTGTGTTAGATTTTGTCCATGCTGAAATGGATTGGTTAACACAACAGGCTATTTCCGTGTCACACACGTTTGGGCTTCTGCAAGTCGAGGACATAGGTGGGTCAGGTGGTCTTCCGCGCACAAGTTGTATGGATACCTCACCTTGAATTTCTCAGTGTTGTCCCTGCTAGCATTATCGATAGGTTTTTTATCCCCCTTACCCTTCTTTTGTTGTTTTTTCTTTCCTTCAGGCTATTGGGTGGCCTTTGGATTAGTCAATTGCACTGTGTGTAAATCTGACATTTTGGTAGGGGGAGTAGCCAAAGAAGTAGTTTGGCTGACCGTTATGTGTTGTATAGACAATTGCTGCAACTGCTTCGTCAATTGCTCAGTGAGCTTCGTTTGTGCTGAACCAACAATACCATCGGGATGTGGTCCAACTCTCTGTCTGGTTTTATCAAGTATTGAGCATGGCGCATCTAGAAAGATCTCATATAATAAACTGGGCTGAGAATAAATTAGCTCAAGTTTTTGAGCTCTCATGATGGTGTCTTCTTCAGAAAATACTCCCGAAGTCGCGACATTTTTGGACAATTGTGGGACCAAAGACTTAAGGAACCACTCGAGCAGGAATGCTGGTGGGACTGGTACCTTAATTAAACTCTTTTAGCGTCTCCATTCTTAGATGTGATTAGAGATATGGTCCACTTTTGTTTGTGAGAAATTGGCCAGCAATTCTGTGCTAGCGTCGTATCTCATAGGTAACTAGAAATGGTTTAGGAAAACCATTGCCAGTTCACCGAAGGAAGAGTATCTTGAGAAATCGAGCTCAATGAACCATTTCACAGAACTCCCAATGAGAGTGCGTTGAAACAATTGCAACTGTATGGAGTCGTCTTTTAATGAGTTAGATGAGCACCAAAGATGGAAGCTAGTCACATGATCTCCTGGATCTTCCTTAGGCTTGGCTTCGAAATTTAGGATGTCCGAAGGCAACTTCGTCAGCATAGGAGGCTAACGTGGATCATGACAAATAGGGTCATTCAACAACCTTGTCAAGTCTGGAAAATGCAAGGTTTCCAGGAAGGGTAGTTTGGGTTGTTGGTGATAACCTCAGAAAAAGGGGCCTGGAGTTTGATTGGAACCAGGTTGCTAGGAAAAGTTCGACTGTTGGCCTGGGTTTTGGTAAAAACCATGGCCATGTCCAGCGTATAGATTTTTCATGTGAGGAGACATCATCGGCTGATTTCCAAAATAGGACATAGATGGTTGGGCATGCATTACAATTGAAGGACTTTGGGAAGGGTTGCCCCATGTTGGTCCCATGGGGATAGGCATAGTACTTTTTCTGGGTTCCATTGATTGTGAAAAGAATTACCCCAGATCGACATGCCTAACGAGGGAACAGATCCCCACCAAGAATTCCAAGGCCCTGATGCAAATAAATTTCCTGGGTGTGCCCCCTGTGCAGGAATAGTACCCTGCATAGGAATAGGTTGTCCAAAACCAGGATTGCCCCCAGTTGGGAAAGCAACGGACAAGAAGGCATTGTTACCAAATGCACCAAAAAAATAAAATGTTGTTGAACCTACCGACATATTATGCGAAGGTGGTCCTTGACTCCCTGCTCCAAATACACTATGGTGTGCAGGTGGCCCGGCGGAAGGCTGGTGAGTGCCACCGAGCAAAGGGGACGAAGGAGGGATATGAACTCCTCCGTAAGGGAAAGAATTAAAGGGAGTGGAAGTGCCCCCCATGTGGCCTTGCAGAGGAGTGTTAGAATTCCATGGCCCCAGACCTGAAGTCTGTGAAGTGGAGTAGGAAAGTACATGACTTGAACCTGAACTAGGCATCCCGTATAAGAACGGAGGGCCTGTTGCACTTGGTTGGAAAGGGGTTGTGGCCGCTGCCAGAGATGGGATTAGACCACTGTGCGATGTAGAGGCGGTCGAGACCATGGTGGCTTGGACCAGTGACGGTGGGTTAGGAGGTGGAAACTCTCCTGTGGTGACAACCGTAGTGGGAATTAAAGAATTCCTAGAAGGAGTAACAACATTTGTTTCCATTGCTGCATGTGACACTGTCTGACACTCGTAAGGATGAACCAATACGACGGTGGGTGCCAAAATATCAGTGGTGGAGGTTTCAACTAGACCAAAATACTTCGCTCCAAGGTTTAAAATGGTCGATTCCTCCGGATGTTGGTCGGGCACAATTTCTTGTGACCCAGTCACTTCAAAAGACCCTTGTTGGTCTAGCTTTCGCCTTAGTGGTGGCAGGGGTGGCTCCAGTGTAACCAGTGGCAGGCCAAGAATCCTTCGTGACTAATAGAGCTCGTGATCCTCCACTGTGTGAGAAGATCAAAGACACTCTAGAGAATTCTAGTCGTTCAAAAAAAATACACACTAAAAAAGTCCCTATAAGATAAAACAGGAAAACACTAAATTAATGGGAAGAACAGTTACAACAACCAACACTAGACCAGTGCAAGTGCAACTCGAACATGGAAGCACCCTCCGGGTATAATCTGCAAAGTGTGTCTCAATGTCTATCCTAGGTATCGCGGTATACCCCAACAGTCACCTGTGTATGTCCCTAAAAAAGGTAGGCAACTTGGTTTCCAGCGCACGAACAATCACTAGGCGGGTACAGTCGAAAGTCGGGTAGACCACAATGAGCAGGGTATCGAGCCTGAAACCTGTCAAGGGTATCGAGAGAAAGTGGTCCAAAAGACAACTGAGGACCTCGAATGGATTCGAGACCCACGAAGCTCCGTGGAAAATGCAATCGACAGAATCCCAAGACAAGCCCTCTATATGTGTTCTCCACTACAATTGGTCTAGCTTTGGAGGGGTTATCTCTGCTACCTTTCCTCACACGACCTCGTGTTTATCCCCTATGTTAGAGGGGGGTCCCGGATAATTTTCACGATACTGGACTTGGACACTCCCTAACTCAGACTCCAATGTTTGATTTTAATGGCCTTGAAGAGTTTCCTCTCCAACCTAATCCAAGGCCCTAATCCTAAACTAGTTGGTTAACGCTACAAACATAAAAGTCTAATGAATTTTATATTTAGTGTTAATTTTATGGCTTGTGTTGGTGTCTAAGGATGTCCTAAAAACAACCTTAGTTTAACATTAATTTATCAACCTGGAGATTCATCTTTTATCTCAAGAATATTAGCAAAGTGTATGCAGGTAGCCTAAAATCGTGTAGCTAAACCAAATCTGAGTTCATCAACAATCAAGTTCCTCAACCATTCACCAAAGATTCTAATAACTAAATGGAATTGAAATCTGATTACTAAGATGTTGTAAAATGGAAAGGAACTAATTAATCTATTGAATTCACTTAACTAGAAAGCAGTAATTGAATCTAAGGACTTGCAAAATTGACTACGAATTCTGATTACTGGAAAGGAAATAATGAATTACTCTATCTACGGAAAGAAACAAAAATTATAATCTAATAAGAAAGGACAGCTAATGTAACTTTTTCCAAAAGGAACAACTATTGTAACTTTAACCGAAAGGAACAACAATCGTAAATCTAAGGAAAAGGAACAACGCGGATGAAAATGTGAGGAACTGTCAAGAAATAACTTCAGAAATGGAAACCATAATGGAAATCATTACTAACTGATCGAAATTTCTGTCTTCTATACGCAAAAAATCATAAAATCATTAACACACTTATGTATTTATCCTTGGCTATTGTAAAAGAGATCTGAATCACAAAATAGAAATCAAACTTCGAACTGATACAATTATAGAACGAGATAGTAGCTCCTTCAGAATGGACCCTCAGTCTTCAGAAGTACTACTACAAGAAATTCAGAGAATAGAAATGATAGAAACACTCAAAACTTTCATTAATTCCATGGATGGTAAAACATTTAGAAAAACCGCTTGCGCAGAGCAATTTTGAGTCTAAATATTTAAATGCGTTTTTTCCTTTTGTTTTTCTGGATCTATTACCCTTTTATATATTACAATAGTTTGGGTAAATCAAGATATCCTGAGGATCGAAAGATCCTCAGGATTTATTTATTATTATAAAATTAAAATATAGAAAATGCATTATCTTCAAATTGCTTTACGCCTAAAAAGTCTTCAACCTCCAATAGCTTGTGCATAGCCAAAATCTCTTTGGTTATCTTTGGCAGCTATTTATCCAATTCCGCAACAAAGTCAAGCCATTCCAATCGTAATTTATAATCTATTTAATAAAACTTTAATAACAACCCTAAGAGACATATTAATCATATTCGTTCCTATCTATCCCTAACTATCTAAAGAATCAATCAAAATCATATCATGAACTGTGGGAAAAAGGAAGATATTTATACCTTTTTCGTAACCCAACATACCCCCCAACTTACCTTCTTTCATGTCCTCATGCAAGCTAGAGTCTTTCATGTAAAGCAGTTATACTGTAGGGAGGAAAAGTTGGTTCACCAGGTCTCCTGAAACCATGGTTTCTTTTGATTTCGTCAAAAGCGGCGTCCTGTCTCTTTTTATTGATCTGATAATCCTTCTGGTAAACTTCTGGAGGAAACCAGAGGAGAGGGGGGTTATACCTGTATCCCATCCAAGCAGGTCCTTCCTCCTAGAGTAGTCTAGAATACCTTTCCACTCTGAAGGTTGTTGCAAAGAAATTTCTATATCCAAAGGGCTCTCTAATTTTAACCTCATCGGAGGATGCATCCCATCTTAGCTTGGAAGCAACAAGAGATTCTTCCCTAAGTTATCTAAAATATGTGATACCTGAATGGATGACATGTAAATGGATAGTAGCCAATGGTTCCACAACCCCTTCCCTTTTCATGAAAGTCTTATGTCTCATGATGGTTGGGAAGGATTTTGGAGGCTCTCCTCTAATCCAAAGATCTAAACTAGTTTATCTGTTTATGAAAATTTTGTGAGCCTTACCCCATCTAACCTTGTTCCTAGTAAAGGACAGGAATTCCTAGAACTGTATGTCCCCTATGAAAAGGCCAGGGTTGTCTCCTCTAACTTCTTCCAAAATGAGATTATGGAAATATAATTCACATAGAAAGTATTTTACCTTCTCTTCCTGATCTCTGAAACATGAAATAAATTCTGGAACAGTGGAAAATGAAATGGGTTTACTTGCTCTGATGGCCTTCACTCTCAACAATAAATACCGTTCCAGCAAGAATAAAACATAATTAGTGGCAGGGGCTCTGCAATTGATGGCATCAGATTAGACATCAAAGATGTGTTTGATTTGCTCCAAATATTTTTCCAATTGTGTTTGCACCTTTTTGATCTTCTCTTGGGCTCTGGTAAGCGCAGCATAAGTCTCAATCTTAGTTACCCTTTCAATCTTAGTTACCATTTCATGTTGGTGTTGGACCGATGCTTACTGTGCTTTTGTAAGTGTTTCTTTTAGTTTATCGATGATGACACTCTATGCTTGAGATTGAGATACTTGGTGTTCTTCCATAGCACTCATCTCTTCTCTGGATTGAATCAATGCTTGCTGGGCTTGTCCCAATTCTTATTTTAGCTTATGAATGATGGCACCATGTGCCTGAGATTGGGATGCTTGATATTCATTCATTTCTTCTCTGGAGTGAATTAATGCTTGCTAGGTCTGTGCAAGATCTGTTTCGAGTCTATTCATGATAGTACTCTGTTCCTGGGACTGCTCTGTTATGGTCAGTAATTCACCTATGTTTTGAATCAGGGTTTGTTGAGACTACAATAGTTCTTCCTCCAGTCTCCTAATAGTATCATTCTGCTCAAAGAGTTGATATGTTTCCTCTACAATTGGAGTGTCTGTATGTATCCCAACATCAACCATCTCTTGTGGTTCTATAGGAATTACATCTTCATCCTGAGCTACTGCTTCTTCTACCACTAATTCCTCAGGGTCTATCTGTATTCCTACAGAAGTTGTACTAGCTGCTTTCTTAGGAAGAGGATTTCTTCCTTGCATTCTGCCCTTTTTGTTTTTCTTTCTTCTGTGGATCTTGTCTACTAGTTCTAACTATTTCCTCAATTCCTTGATAATCTCCTTGAGTTTTCCCACCTTCTTCTTTAATACCACAACCCTCTTAGCCTTTTTCTTCAACAATTTGTTTTCTTTCTTTAATTTCCTAATTTGTTTCTGGATTTTGGCTGATTTATGTTTATGAGGGATCTCGAGGTCTTCTTTATTTCGTCCAGTAATTGGTTTTCCCTCTATTCCTTCCAAGTGCTCTGGTTGTCCAAGAGGGTCTCCTGTTTAAAAAAGAAATTCCTCCTCTGCTGTGTCATCTGGAAAGGACATTTCAATATCAAGAAAGTCTTCAGCTGGTTTTGAAGAGGAGGTTGGTTCTGGTTCTTTTTCCAGGTTATGTTCATCTCTGTCAGTTAAGGTTACTAAATTCCCCAAAACCTGAGCTATTTCTATCTCATAGCTCTTCAAAAAGTGTCTTATCAGGTGCTCTGCTATAGGTTGGGTGTCTCCCTGATTATCCTTTTGTGTTGTCTGCTCTACTTGCTCAATTTCTTGAACATTTTCTTGTAAAGGATGTTCTATGAAATTATGAAGTTCTTCAGGGTGCTTTGTTTCATCCTGAATTGCTTCAATTGTTTCCTGAATTTGTTTGCTTCTCTTCCTTGTCCTAGTAGGGGATCTAAGAGAAACCATTGTTCTCTTCTTTCTTTTTGTTAATGCTTGAGTCTGTGAGTTCTGGGCCTCAGTGATTTGAGCAGGTTCTACTTCAACTTCGGTTTGAGGTGGTGGAATTTATCTTTGGGTGGTGGTCGCCTGCTCCAATTGTGGAGGTCTATTGGCCTCAATCAGATTCTCCCAAGTCAATTGGGTTTGACTCAATGCTTTATCCACTATTAGTTTTGCTAATATGTGGTGGCTAATGACAGTAACATGATCCTTGGACTTTTGTGTTCTTAAGGTGACTTCATGTAATATGGTATGTAGAAAGAAAGGTAGATTAAGTACTAACCGTTGCTTCAAGGCTGCCAACAATTTGAGATGGCGAGGTCGAATTACATCGTATCGTCCATCGCAGGTGATGAACCGCTGAACTATCCCTGCCAATTCCTTCCATGATTCACTGAGGGTACTGGGATTAAGTCCCTTTCCTTTTTTTATCCAATTCTTTCCTAGGTTCTGTGAAAGATTCCACGGCTTCCCTCAGCTTCGTGTATTTCCCTGTCCATTGAATGCCTATGTTAAGGAGGCATGTGACTTCTGCTACAATTTACGGGGTAACTGAGATTTGTATGCCTTGCACCGTAGAGATTTCTCCTTGCAGGTTTTGAAAGAATTCAAGCGTGACATTTGTGTCATAACCTTGCAAGTGGCTGAAGTACTTGGTCCACCCTAGGCGATGTAGGATTTCTCTTTCCTGTTCTGTAACCTGGAGTAATGTCGGCTCTCTACGCACACTTCTTCCACCCATATTTCTGTGAGAAAGAAAGAACGACTATCGTTCCTATTTACAAATTTGGTTAGACCAGCTTTGGGGAAGCAGATGCCAGAAATGGAAAATATCAGTAACAACAAATGTATAAAGACATGGGTTTTGTATTTATTGATATCATTATAGCTAGTCGGGAAGTGTGTCGAGCATCACCCTCATTAATGTAGAGGTCATACTTGACCGTCAGTGTAGGCAGAAGCAATGAGTGCAGTTATTTTCGGGTGAGAGGTAATGATTGCATTGCCGCCGCCCTAGGGGCTAACCCTATATAATTTTCAAAAAGACACATGCCACCAAAAATCATTTAAACGATATCCATTTGATGTGTGGAATTTGTAAAGTTATTACACCTATGTGCAAACAAATGATTTATGCAGAAATCAATCAAAAATAAATTAAATCTGTTCATTTTTTTTTTTTAATAATCCACATAACATAATATTGTTACTTTTCTTGGTGATTGAGTATAACTGATATGATAGCCTCATTATTTGAGTAAAGGAGATCTAGAGACACGCAGAAACTTGGTATTTTGAGATAATCTTCCATACCATAGGCAGAGTCGCTGCTTCCGGCAGGCATCCATAGCCTTGGCAGGGATGCCTTTTAACCCTTAGATGAACCTATATCCTTAATACACATGCGAATCATCTTTTTCCAAAAATACCATTATCCTGGTTTGGTAGCCAGATGATGATAATGCCACTCACTAGATTATAACTTAAGTGAACAAGACAACTCGTGATGAGACCTCTTGTCCTTTGACAAAATAAATTGTCAAAGGCCATTACCCTGGTGTGGTAGCCATAGTGGGAATGTCACTTAGGTTAGTATCCTATGATCGTGGTAGGTTGGCTTGTGATGAGACCCCCCATTCTTTATGAAAAAGGCTTTTGTTGTGTATATTTATTTATTTGTATATTTTCTTAATAAATATTTGAATTGTCTTTTCCCAAGAAGACCATTATCCTGGTTTGGTAGCCAGGTGATGATAATGCCACTCACTAGATTATAACTTAAGTGAACAAGCCAGCTCGTGATGAGACCTCTTGTCCTTTGACAAAAGAAAATGTCAAAGGCCATTGCCCTGGTGTGGTAGAAATAGTGGGAATGCCACTTAGGTTAGTATCCTATGATTGTGGTAGGTTGGATCATGATGAGACCCCCCGTTCTTTATGGGAAAATTTTATTATATATATATATATATATATATATATTATTTTATTTATTTATTATTATTACTTTTTTAATTTTTTTTATTAAGGGAGGCTCATCTACTCCTTAAGAGTAAGGGATGGTATAAGGAAGTGTAAAGATGCCAAGTAAAAGTGTGTTGAAGACTCATAATATAGAGGCAGAATATCATTCAGGTATATTTGTATATAAGGGAAAGAAACAACTTATGGTGGAAATTGATTATGAACAAGGTTTAAAATATTTCAGAGAGATTATTCCACGATTTTGTTTTTGATAAGGTGTGAGGGACCATCCAAAAAATAATGACAGATCGTTGTAATGATGATTAGAAATAATGTTGGTGAAAATTAATTGATGAAAGCCGCACTTCCGGAGGAATGGCTAACGTTTGAATGGTAAACAAGGGAACTGCAATCGTACGAAAAGGAACAACAGTTGTTCTGTTAAAAAAAAATGAACAACAGGTGTGCGAAAAGGGAACGTCAGTTGTTCCTTTCAATTGGATAGCCTTTTATATAATTGGATAATTGGATAGCCTTTATATAATGATCAGTATACAGGATAATTGGATAGCCTTTTATATAATGACGAAATTTATTGATGGCATGTATAAGAACTAAGAACTCTTTCTCTGTTACTGTATAATTAAGTTCGACTGGAGTTAGATTCTTGCTAATGAAATAAATGGCGTAGGGTTTCTTTTCTTCTTCCTGTCCCAGAAAAACACCTATGGCAATGTCTGAGGCATTGGTGGAAATTTGAAATGGTATTTTCCAATTAGGTCCTCTCAACACTGGCTCTGTTGAGATCAGTTTCTTGAGTCCTGCAAAAGCCACATCACATTTGTTAGACCATTGAAATTCTACATTACCTGTCAAAGAATGTAAAGGTGCAATGGTTTTTGAAAAATTTGGCATAAATCTGCGATAGTATCCTGAAGCACCAAGGAAACTACATACCTCAGTTTGTGTGTGTGGAGTAGGTAGATTAATAATTACCTCAATTTTTGCTGGGTCTACTCTAATTCCATCTGCAGAAATGTAATGCCCTAATACCACACCTTCTGTCATCATCATGTGACATTTTTCGTGGCTTAAACATAACCTGGTAGTGATGCACCGTTTCAATACCTTCTCTAGATTATTCAAGGCTTGATCGAAGTCGTCACCGTACGGGGTGAAATCATCCATGTAGACTTCAAGACCTTCGCTAATCAGATCACTGAATATGCTCAGAATGGCCCTTTGTAATGTAGCTGGAGCGTTACAAAGTCCGAAGGGAAATACTTTGTAGGCAAAGGTACCCCAGGGACATGTGAATGTCATTTTATCCTGATATTCTTGGGTAATTTGGATCTGATTGTAGCCTCTGAAACCATCTAGGAAAGAGAATAATTTCTTCCCTGCTAAGGTATCTAGGACCTGATCGATGAAAGGTAATGGAAAATGATCTTTTTGAGTAGCTTTGTTTAGTTCTCTGTAATCAATGTAGATTTTCCACTTCCTGTTTTTCTTTGGGACAATGACTAATGGGGAAACCCATCGACTCTCTGAGATAGGGTATATAAATCTGCGTCCAACAACTTTTGTAGATATTCTTTAACAATATCTCTGAGGTGGGGGTTCAGTGTTCTTTGCAGTTGTTGGATAGGTCAGACGTCTTTCTCAATATAAATGTGGTGTGTGCAGAGTTGTGGATCATTACCTTTCATATCAGAGTACTCCTAGGCAAACGCTTGCTGGTATTTAGAGAGAGTTTGGATTAGATTTTGTTGTTGTTGCTCTTCTAGGTTGGCATTAATGTTCAGAGACTTCCCTGGTGTGATCTCAATGGATTTGTTGTTGTGAAAAGCAGTAGTCAAAATTTGTTGTTCCATTAAATCTTACAGCGGGTCTCCCTGTGCTTCACAGTCTAGAACAACTTGGAGCATCTGGCATGTTGGGTTACTTACAGCGGTTGGGTTGTTAATAAACCCACTAATTACATCATCCTCTAGCTAATTCTTATGCTTGAGGGCTTCTTCCATCGTGAGTGGGGCACGTAGATCCTTCTCAGGATATCGTGGTGGTGGAAATTGCAGGTGTATGATCGTTGGACTAGGTTTGGCTGGAGGATATAAGATGAGATTCCTTGTAACCCCTCCTCTAGAAATTGTCATTGTACCCAATCGACAGCCTATGTACGCATCAGTTGTCGTGAGCCATGTTCTGCCCAATATCAATGGATGCCCTTCAAGTCCACTTTTTGGGTTGATGATGAGAAAATCTATGGGATATTCCCAAGAATCAACTGAAATGGCTATATGATGTAGTGTTCCGAGTGGTTTGACCACTGATCGATCGGCCAATTGCAACATAATCGGGGTTGGGTCGAAAGAGTGAAGACCCAGGGAAATGCAGGTTTCCATAGTTAGAATATTGATGGCCACCCCCAAATCAACTAGGGTATTTGGAAAGGAACAAACCTGAATCTGAACTGTTACTATGGGGTTCCCCAGATCTGCATATTTAACTGGTGTTTCTCTACCCAAAATTAGATCAGATAAGGCTCCCACTACATGAAATGTTGATGATGAATTTTTTATTTTTCTGACGAGCTTCCTCCCACATAGATCCTTGATTGTCTTTGCATAGATCGGTATGTCTTGCAGGGCTTGCAGGAGTGGAATTTTGATGTATAAATTCCTGAGTTCCCCTACAATGTCGAAGTTAGGATATATGGTGGGTTTCTCTATCATCAATATTTTGGGGAATGGATGGGAGGGAATTGCATCCTTATCAGAGTCTTGTGATTCGACTATGTCCCCCCCTTGCCTAATTTCTTATGTTATTACCACAGTCGAGGGTGTTATTGCTGGTTGTTTTTCATTCCCCTGTTCTTGGGGAACGCCATTTTGTTCAGGGGATATGATGTGCCCCGATCTTAACCGAAGTTCATTGAACCCTACTGGATTGATTTCCCCTTCTCCACTTTCCATAATCTGGACGAGCTGTGCTAGTCTGTTATTGGGGTTCGGGTGGGGTTGGGCAGGTAATTGAGGGCACAATTGTGATTGGGGCAATGGGAGTGGAGTTTGTAACATAGGTTGGGTTTGACAGGTCATCCCCATAGGTTGGTTATTCATCCCGATGGGGTGTTGCCAGTTCTGCTTCCAATTTGGGTTTTGGGCAATCAAGTTAGGCCATTGTGGAGGGTAGGTATTATTCCAATTTTGCCAGGATGAGGTGGGGTATTGTGAATTTGGCCAATTGGAACTTGTAGTTGGTTGATTTTGTCAGTTGGGGTTTGTGGCAAGATAGTTTGGCCAGGTAGGAATTGTAGGTGGGTACTGCTGGGGCTGCCATTTTTTATTAGTAAATGGCTGACCCTGCCATGTGCTTCCAAAATTCTACTGTTGATTATACTGTCCAGGATTCTGCTGTTGATTGTACTGTCTAGGAAAGAAAGAGGAAGGGTCTTGAAATGTATTTTGAGGTCGGGACTGCCACTGATGGCGCTGAGCCATCAGATATAATGGTTCTTTTTCCTCTTCTTCTTCTTTGAATACAACTTTCAATCCAAGGAGTGACGGGCATTCATCTGTGTCATGATCCTTGGTGAAAAGAGCGCAAACCTGAACCATATCAAAGGGGCATTCCCTTGGACCATGTTTCTTTCTTCACCTGTGGAAAAATATAGCCAAGGTATGCTCTGCCTCTACCTTTTTTTGTTTGTCCTGCAATACATCCAGTTGTGTAGTAAGAGTGCTCAAAATATCTGTTTTAGAGTTTTCTAGGAGATTATCGACTTCAGCTCACGTAACACCCCCACTGGAGATATTTTTATTTCTTGTGAGGGACGACCGCATTCCTGACCTAGTCTATGTACTTCCTCATGAGCACCTGATACACAATAAAACAATATCTTCATAAGTTTCCTGATAAATGTCACCTTTCCCCATTAAATTCATTTTTTCTACCCATTCATCTCTCATGCCTTTGATCAGAGTTGCTTTGATTACTTCACCTGGTAATGTACCATAGGGTGATCTTTGCAAATTATACTGAAATCTTTCGACATATTCTTCTAATGATTCATTTTCTTTCACAGTCATTTGAAAGATTTCATCTTTTAGGTCTCTGGTTCTGCAATAATCCTGATATTTTAACAAGAAGGTTTGTTTCATCTGGTTCCATGAATTGATGGTTCCACCTCCCAATCCCATGAACTAGCGTAGGGCTGCTCCCTTCAAGGTAGAGGGGAATAGTTTTAATTTTGGGGGTTTAGAAGTGTAATCATATCCTCTACATAGGACATCAAATTCAAATAGGAATGCATCCGGGTCTTCTGAAATAAGTCCATGGAAGGTTGGCAGGTTTTGTAAGGGGATTGCTTTCATGGGGGCATTGGCAATTGGATCAACTATTGGATACTCCAACATGGAGGTCTGGGGTTGTTGTTGATTTGGTTGTGCCATTTGATCAAAAATGTGCCAAAACTTTTCAGGAGGTTCTTGATCTGGGTATTCTATTTGAAATTGTTGATTATTTGGTCTTCCAAGGAATTTGACTGCACTCCCTTTATCTGGTATTTCAGATATGCCTTCTTCTTTCGCAGGAGACTCAAGATCAGGTGGTGGTGGTGGTGGGTATGCCTTGGAAACCCCTCTAGTTTCTCATATTCCCTCCTCCATATTATTAGAGCTTCCCTATTCTAAGGGGTTGAGCGTGTTGGATCATGTTGTCATTGATGCCAATGGTTTGTCATTGATGCCAATGGTTTGATTACTTGGGAGATTGTTGGATCATATGTCATTGATGTAAATGGTTTGGTTTGATTG
>JZKD02S1749077.1:553259-567604 GCA_000966675.3 Picea glauca | reverse complement strand
ATCATCCTAACCTCCTCACCTTATCCTCTTTAGCTTATAAAAGGAGAGGAGCTCTCATGGAGAAGGGCTAAGTTGGATTTGGATTGGAATTATTAGCTTGGTTGGAGTGTCTTTGGGTTTTTCCTTTGTCAAGATATATTGTGAATATTATCAGATCTATGATTTTAAAATTCTTGGAGTGGAAGTGTGTGGGGAACAAAGGACAGTTGGAAGGGACCTTACGACATCAAGGCCATGGTTGTAATCTCTCTTTCACATTTAATATGATATAGTAATATGATTCTTTCCTATAAAGCTTGTTGTGTTTTATTGTATGATTCCTTGCTCACATACTTAGGTTTATATTGAGTTTATGCTATTACTATCACTTTGGTTGGTTGCGTTATTTTGCAAGATCATCATTGTATGAGCGTTGGAATGAATCTAGGATGGCGATAATGAGAGGAAGTGGCATTTAAATGCTATGTCACCTATCTCTCTTTAGTTAGTAAATTCAATATTTAAAACTTAAGGAAAGCATCATTTTCTGGTGTGTTTTGTTCTAGATCTAGGTGGATCTAGGGAGATCAGTTAGTGTCCGCATCTACTGATTTATCCAATAACAAGAATGTGTATCAATTAAAGGGAAATGAACAAGATTACACCGAAGAATCAATACCCTCTACTAAGGATCGATGATTTGTTGGACCGGTTGCAACATGCCAAGTAATTCACTAAGTTGGATTTGAAATCAGGATATCACTAGGTATGAGTCAAAGAATAATATACCTAGAATAATTCCTTCAATACGAGGAAAGGTTTGTATGAGTGGTTGGTTATGTCATTTGTTTTACGCCACACACCAACTACATTTATGAGACTAATGAATGAGGTTTTACTCCCTTAATTTGTTATTGTTTATTTGGATGATATATTGGTTTATAGTGCTACCTAGGAGGAGCACATATCACATATTAATCATGTGATATAAGCCTTGAAGAAGCACTAGCTATCGACCAATATCAAGAAATTAAAGTTTACTTAACAATATTTGGTGTATCTTGGGTATGTGATCGGTGGAGGCAAGCTCAATATAGTTCCTACATATTGCATAGAAGTTAGGATATTTGTTGGGGAAGCACAATACTTGCGGAAGTTTATAGCTTTGTTTTTGGTAGTAGTTATACCGATCCACGCAATAACAGTGGGAACTAAGAGTTTCCAGTGGGGGAAGAATCAACATAATATATTTAATGAGTTGAAAATAAATATCAGTCAAGCACTAGTGCTCATGCTACCAAAATTTCCAAATCCCTTTGAAGTGGAGACACATGCAAGTAGGTATGCCATGAGAGTAGTATTGATGCAAGGAGGAAGGGCCATCTTCTATAATTTTGAAGTATTTCATGGGGTGGTTTCCAACTAACCTATCTATGACAGGGAGCTCTATGCCTTGGTACAAGCAGTCAAAAAGTGGAAGCACCATTTGATGGAAAAGGAGACCATCATCCACATAGATCACCAACTACTTCAGTATTTTTAGGCCTAGAGTAAGTTACAACAAACTGGGTACTAAAAATGGATGGTTTTCTTACAAAGTTTCATTTGGTCATAAAGTATAAGAAGGGTATCACAAATAAGTTTTCATAGGTGCTTCCACGACCACCCACATCCAAGTTTACAACTTTGGGAACTTTGATGCACTTGGAGCCTTTTACCCATAATGCATACAAAGAGACATACACAGAAGATGACGAATTCAAGGAGGTTTTTTCAGCAGCTACAAGATCAAATTCATATAGAATAATGTGAAAACAATTATAACTATCATTTCCACAATGGTTTTCTCTACAAGATAGACAAGATCTATGTCCCTCAAGGTGAATGATTGTAGCTTATCAGAGAGGTTCACACCTCCAAGGTTGTAGGACATTTTGGTGTTGGGAAGACAATTGCCAACTTACAGAGGTATGCATACTGGCCAAGAATGTAAGAAGAGGTAGCAAGGTATATTATATGATGTATACTTTGTTGTACCAAAAATCCCAGTAATAGGAAGCAAGGTTTTTACCATACCTTACTTGTACCCACTAGACTTTGGGAAAACATTTCCATGGATTTTGTGGGAGGTTTACCAACCACACGAAAGGGACATGAATATATATTTGTAGTATTTGACAGGTTCAAAAATATGTGCATTATCATTCCTCACAAAAAGACCATCAAAGGGCAAGAAGCATCGAACATGTTCTTTGAATAGGTCTGAGTGTACTTTGGGATACCAAGGAGCATCATCTCAGATAGGGATACAGGATTTCTCAGTGCATTTTGGAATATATTGTGGGAGAAGATGGACACTAAGTTAAATAGGTATACACAATTCCATCCATAGACAAATGGGAAAATGGAAGTAGTCAATATGACTTTGGTGCAACTTTTGAGGGGTTACAATAAGAAGCATCGAAAGACCTAGGATGAAAATATGATCTATATACATCACTCTTATAATAAATCATCCCATACTTATATCAGTACATCACCTTTTGAAACTTGATTTGGATATTTTCCACCTTTAACCTTAGATGTGGTATATCTACAACAAGGAGGAGTGAGGAAGGACCTCATAGGAGATGCATTAAAAGTAGAAAAAATTGTTGAGAAGATCAAGCAGCTCCATTTACAAGTATACGAGACATAGAAGAAGTCACATGAAAAGTATAAGGCTATACATGACCAAGATGGAACATAGATAACATTTAGAGTGGGATATAGAGTATGGTTACAACTGAATAAGGAAAGGTTGGTCCTGGTAAGAAGATCAAGTGATCCAGATGGATTTTTTGACCAAATATTTGATGTCTTCAAATGATAATGAAAAGGACTCCATTGTGTATATCTCGAAGATATCTTTCCAACACAACCTAAATGGGATCAAACAGACATCATATGCATAATTTATCGCATTTTGAAGTTTTTGACCAACATGTAAAAAGTCAACAGAGGTAGTGAAACATGGCATCTTCAGGTGGCAATAGATGGCATTGTATGGATGTGCTAACATGGCATGTATGGATGCATGACACATGGAAGCATCAATATGTGACACATGGTATTTCCAGGTCATGACACGTGATAGCTGACTATGTGACATGTGGTAGTATGATAGGGTGATTGTGTAGATGACGTGATAGAGTGATTAGGAAGTGGCGTGGCAGAGTGATTGTATAGACATGTGTGTTGAGTAAAATATATGAATTGATCTCACTCAAGAATTTTCAGACTTTACTTGGATAAATAAAAGTAGACGGGAATATCACCCTATGTTTAAATCCTACAAAAATAACATCCTAACTCACAAGTATTAATTACAAGTGCTTAGGCTAGTCTTTTATCAACAAAAAAAAGCTTGTTGGAAATTCACTTTTTATGTAATTTTCTGAATATATCAGTTGCTTAAATAAATGTAAGAACAAAATTAAAGACACCAAGAGGATAATCAAGATAGATGAGACAAAAATCAGTCCTTTATTTCATTCCAATTCACCAAAGAGTCATTTATTTACAAAATCTCATACAAAAATCTTGGACCAAAGTCAAACTTAGAAATCTTTGATGGAACATACAAAAGGACCTCTGACAAAAAACCAAAAATAAACTTTAAAACCTGGATCAACTTACCACAGATTGCTGCCCACTCGACTCTACACAATAGCCTTTATCAGTCATGAAAGTTAATTAAAAAACAGACAAGTCTAAACAGATTATCAAAGATAGATCAACACCTTTAAAGAACAAGTGTATGAATGATTTGATTGAGCCTTGAATATTGTTGTCTACAATAAGACCCTCATATCACAAAAGAGAATTAGGCTATGATGAATATATGAATGGATGAAAGTTGAACTATCTCAACATAATCTCAAAGAGAAAACCTTAGCATGCGTGTGCTTCTATCCTTCTCTTGTTCCTCCCTTTCCTTTTTCTTTTAACAAATTAGAATTGGTTGAAGGAGTTGAACCAATTCATTAGTTAAGTTAATTTAAAAGACTCAACTAACTTTAGTTAGGGGGAAGAGTAATAATTATAATAAGGGTCATAAATAATAATAACTAGTAGGTGGGACCCCTTGTGACTCCCTTCAGTTCATAACAATCATAATAATCATAACATAACCATTAATTAATCAAAACACACCTCCTTGTGCCTCCCCTCAACATATTCACTTTTGGTAATTTAAACTCATGAAATTTGAAGTTATTTCAAAAATAATAATCATATATCCAAAATAAACATGTTGTCCAAACATCCTTGAAGTCAACTGTCATAAAATGATAGATAGAATAAAACTCAAAGTCATATTTTCCCTTGTTGATGCTATTATCCTTTAGTCCTTATTTTTGACAGAGGTGTGATTGGCCTCTATTTTTAGCCTTTTGTCTAAATAGTGCATCCTTGCATGCATGATTAATTATAAAATGATATTTTATTTAACCATACATGACAACTCTTTTTAAAATACGAAATGGATTTTGTCTCAACAATATATTAGACTCATGGAATCCAATCCATACAAATTTTTTTACTATTAATCAATGAGCAGGGGGTGAAACAGGGTTATGGGATATGTGAGGGGGTTGTATTGAGAGAAAATATGATATAATGGGGGGAAAAGACATGGTTACTTCTCAATGACAACAACAATCAACTATAAAGAAACCAATAAAACCTCACTGCAATTCACACAAGACACTGCGACTTCCATCTACTTTAGCACATAAATTATCTTGACTGTAATCAATATCAAAACAAGGAGTGAAAAAATGAATATGGGAAGGTGAAGGGATTTGTAATTGGAGGAAAATGAAATCATGGAAAGGAATAAAGATGATTACTGTTCATGAAATTAACTAAGCAATCCACAAACATTCTGCGAAAAGAGATGTATCAATTATGAATCACTTTGACCAAATAACAATTTATGTGCATTAACTAGTACTCTATTTATAATCAATATCCAACATAGTGTCGCCACATGACAACATGTATTTCACACAAATTGTAAGGGTTCTATTCTTGTCATTTACATTTCTTGCATTTATGGCAGTTTTTAACAGCACCCACTAACAATATGTAAACCATCAAAATCAACCACTGCCCACACGTTACTCCAATCAACATATATACTCCAAAAATAACAATGAAGTCACAATATTACTGCCATCGGGTTTGTCACAACAACCACCATTCCAACAAAAGACATGCACTGAATAATACAAATCATGTAAGTGTAACCCCATCACTGTGCAAGCCCAATCTAACGTGACTGTAAAACTGAACCACCTATCCAACTAACGAGGTACCCTCAATCAGCCTATCTCAACAAATGATCGGGAAGTAACAAATATGTTTAAAACCCTGTGGGTATTTATGAGTGTGAAAACCCAATAATTTATGTTATACACAGTGTGCAACCAAAAAAACACCATGACGCAATGTTTTCACTTAACACAACAAGCACACAGTCAGGGAAATATTTCAACCATCGTGAAGAGCTCTCAATTTAATACAATGTTGTTCTGATTTAGTTAAATTTTAATCGACTATGTTGTGCAACCCCAGGCTTATACAATCGAACAAATATAATGATGCAGTGGATATAATCTCTACAGTGATTCGGCTCAAAGAAAACCGCATTTACCATTCCCACTATTTCGTTTGTAAAAATACCATGCACACACACGATATGCATGAGCCACATCAAGCCTTTGTAACCCATGTCGGATAATCATCCAAATAACCATTAGTGCAATTACCAGTGACTGTTTAATAACCCAAAACATTCGCCATTGTTGTAGAAATCAATCAATCGAACAAGATATGGTAATTACACATACCCACAGTCAAATTGAATTGGGGCAGAGGCCTTCTCCATTAACAATACTGAGTTATTAACATAAGGAGGGTGACTATATACTTCAAAAGTGCGATTTCAATGTAGGGTTTATCACAGTAACTAGATGCCAAACCAAAACGACTGCCATACGACCAACTGGGCGAATCCATATTCAAATTAATCGATCATACATTCAATCCACAATAACCTATAGCAACTTGACAGACACGACAGTCTGCTCTACAGAACTTTAGACTAGGGGTTAAGGGTTTTCTCTATAGCCATCACAGGAAAAACAGAGCCAAATTGGCATGGAAAATGTATTTTAACACACGCAGGGTATAACCCTCATTCATTTCAATCAAACAACCAACACACAACGGTAAACATAGGGCCGATTAATAACAGGAAAAAAAACCCACTTCGTGACCACTAGTGGTGGAGTCAATCAACTGCCCATATGTACAATGAGTGGTGATACTAATTCTTTAGTCATTAAAACCCATAAAAAATATGCAGACTAAAAACAACAATACAAAAACACGAAGATAGCCAACTAAGGCCAACAAAAATATTCCAAGTAACCAATAAGGATAACAGAGGTCTCTTGTGACTGCTAACGCCCAAGGATAACCAGTAATGTTACAACTTCAATCTTATTTCAAGGATAACCATCAATGTTTCATTCACAATCAACATTACACAGTCACAATACTTAAGGAGAGAACAACTACTACACTTGAGCCAAAATCCATTTCATAACCAGAGTAGATTCATTAAGGGCCAAAAAAAAGAACATACCTGTAATCAAATGTTTTAAAATGCAAGTCAGCTGAGCAGTTCCTCCCTGCTGAGAAATCAGAGCATAACCACAACAATAGTGTTTGGAACATAGTCTGACCATGGTGGAACCCAACGGTAAGGGTAGAGGTGATGTGCCATAAATGCACATCACTTACCTACTTCAATTTCATTCAATTCTTAGTACGCGCCAACTACTAGCCAACAAATCATCCAAATAACCATTAATTTCCAAGAGCGCCACCCATATCACATATTACCATCTCTATTATGCAGAAATGTATTCCAACTATATTATATACACCCTTAATAACTCGCATGGCTATCCTATGTTAGCTAGGATTTGCCACAATCCTTTTCAGTGCATACAATATAGTATGTTAGCATAGGACAATTTCCTCTTTTAGCTTCTTTTTCATTTTTTATTACTAACATATGTTTGTTGCAAGTGTCATAAGTCCTAGATCCAAGAACAATAAACAATCATACCTTGAAAATTTTCAGTATAACTTGATCTTGAAACAACAAGGGAACCCCGTGTAAAATGCTTGATCCATTATCCAATAAAACAAGATATCATCATCCATGAAAGTAGTGTCGAATAGTATCGAATAACACCAGACTTGATCTTCAATAGTAAAAGGGGGTCCCACCTACTAGTATTATTTATCTTTTATATTAATAGGCTTTCGCAATACTTTGCGGGCCAAACTTCATTGTGAATTTAATCGTCAACAAAACTGGCGACTCCACAAAAAAAATTGTTTTCAACAAATTTAGAACTCAAAAATCATGGTTTAACAAACCGAGAGCAGTAAAGTCAAGAGGACATGAATCAAATGATTATGCAACAGGGGGAAGTGATAGAATTTAATGGAAAGATGACTGGGAAATCGGGAATAACTTATGAAAAATGTTAAGTATGAGGGGTTTTACCACTGTATGCATAATCCATTGACTGTAATCTTTTCTTTAACCCTTAAGGAGGAAAATTTCCATATTTTCTCTTTGACTCTCACTGAATGAAGAAATGGCGAGAAGAAGCGGGAGATAACCAATTCTTTACCAGATAACAGTGGAAATATATAACAATTTCAAGGGTACTTCAGAGACGACATCATAAGAGCTGTGTAATCTTGATTTTTATTGACTAACAATGCTTGCAGGAGTGTCACTGTGGAAAATATGATTCAACATCTTATTCTCTATTGAAACTAAAAGATGACCCAAAATAAAGCTCAACAGAATAAAATTGCAAAAGATTAAAATGGCAGAAATAAAGTGACATGAAAGTAAAGGCAGAAGGAAAAAATTAAAACATAAAACAACTACTGTAAGAAGAAGAAAAAAAATGAAAACCTGAAAACAGAGCTAGACTACTAAAATATAGGGAATCGAGACAAAGTAGAGCTTTTCACGTTGGTTCCACATAGCTCTTTAAGTGAGAATCGTTAGTGTTGTAGGAAAACAATCACTCCTGCAAAAATTTTAGAATGTAAGAATTTTTACCTAAGACAAAAGCGATTTTGAAAGGACCCAACCATAATTTCTGAAATTTTGAATGTCTACCCATATTTGCGTGAGCCGAATCCCATAGGAGAAAATTTTCATTGATCTTAAACTTGACAGTTTTGACACTCTTGTTGAAAATTTCTTAACAATCTGTTGTCTCCTTTTAATATTATCCAAATCAAACATCCTCTGTTCTTCCAAATCCAGTAATGCATTTACTCTTTGTGAAACCTCTGAAGAATTTAATTATTTGGTTTGTAGCATAAACCTTAAGGAAGAAACTTATAGATTTGTTGGAAGGAGGACTTCTTGACCATAAACCAATTGAAAAAGGGTACAACCAGTACTTACTTTGGTGGTAGTTCTATCTGCCCAGAGGGAATAAGTTAGGAGAGTGTGCCACTGGCGAGGTTTATCCTCAATGAGCCTTTTGACAATCCTCACCAGATTTTTATTGGTGGACTCGGCTTGCCTGTTTCTCTAGGGATAATAAGTTGATGAAGTGAAATGTTTAACCCCTAACCTGGCTAGAAACTGAGTCAGGTTAGCATAAATTAAAGCGGGACCGTTGTCTATAATAATTTCCAATGGAAGACCAAATCTGGAAAAAATGTTATTTTCAAGGAAAGAAATTACCTGATTGTCTATGGAATGTTTAAGTGGGAAAAATTCAACCCATTTTGTAAAATAGTATGTGGATGTCAAGATAAAAACTTGCCTAGCTGAAGAAGGAGGGTTAATAGGACCAATAAAATCCAATCCCCACTTTGAAAAAGGAAAATCTGGCAGGACATGTTGTAATGGCATGGCTGAAAGGCGTTCTTTCCCAGCAAATTTTTGGTGTTTGTCGCAGGACCTCAAAAAAACATAAGAGTCATGAAAGATCGAAGGCCAATAATATCCCTTCCTAATAATCTTGAAATCAATGGTATTTGCAGAAAAAAGACCTCCTACATGAATGATAGAGCTTGAAGAGTCATTGGCTTCCTGCAACAATTTTTGTGCATCTTCATTGTTTACACAACGAAGTAACACACCATCAACAGATCTTCGAAAAAATAGGTCTCCTATAATGACATGTCTTGCAGATTCAAGATGAAGTATTCTCCTTTGATGAGTGTCTAAGTAGTCTAGACATATTTGGTTCTGTAAATAATAAACCAAATTTGTGTACCAAGGATGTTCAGACACAGGGGTCTGATCATCAATGTAAAAGAGGGCTGAAAGGGAACTATCTTCTTCCTCAATTTCTTCACCATTCTCAACATGCTGAGCTAAGTGAAAGGATAGGTCATGTCCCTTGATAGTGGTAGAAGTCATGATATTCAAATCATGCTCCTGGATCTTGGCAAGACAATGTGCAAGTTTTCCTGAAAGATAAATCTGTGAGGGAAAAAACTTAACAACAGGTAAAGGGAATTTTACCAACGCATGCTTACCTAAGATGTAGTGGAGAAACTTTTCAATGACCTTAACAAGAGAAAATGTGTGTTTCTCAATAAAAGAGTATTTAAATTCATCATCAGACAAACTTTGAATCATGTAAGCCATAGGTTTTTCATTTCCTTGACCATCATCTTGCATAAGGACAACAAAAACTGCCTCCTCAGTAGCATTAGTAAAAATTGTGAATTCTTTCTTGAAATCTGGCTTCACCAAAAATGGTGCGGAGCTGATTGCTTTCTTAATCCCTTCAATAGCATTTCCAACATCATCAATCTAGGAAAAATAATGGTCCTTCTTAAGGAGATTATGGATTGGATTGACTATCACTGCAAAATCTGTAACAAACCTACAGATGAAGTTAATAACTCCCATAAAGGCTTTAAATTATTTCTTGGAAGTATGAGCAGGAAGGTTAAGGATAGCAACGATTCTTTTAGAATCGATACTTATTCCTGAATCAAAGACAATGTGTTCGAGGATATTTCCCTCAGTAACACCAAAAATGGACTTGGAAGGATTTAGGGAAATTCCAAATTTCCTACACCACATGAGAACGTTTCTCAGATAGAAAAAATGATTTGATCGGATTTTAGAGTAGACTTTTAAGTCATCAAGGTAGATCTGAATGATCTTATCGATCAAATCGTCAAAAGATAATTGCATGGATCTTTGAAAAGTGGTGAATGCATTAGATAAATCAAACGACATACACTCATAATCAAAGGTACTCTAATGAGTAATAAAGGTGGTTTTATATTTATCTTCCCCTTTCAACTTGATTTGATTGTAATAAAAAACCCCATCAAGTAAGAACATCATTTGTGACCCTGCAACTTGTTGCAAAACCATTTCCATGTTGGGAAGAGGGAAGTGGTTCTTTATACTAGCTCAATTTAATGCACAAAAATCAATGCACAATCTAATCTAACCAGTTGTTTTCCAAACAGGGACTAGATTTGATACCCATTCAGAATACTTGACTGGGAATATAATTCCATCGTTCAAAAAGTTTTCCAACGCCTTTCGAATGGTTGATTCTAGTGCAGGGTTGATAGGTATTTATTTTTTCCTAACTGGTTTTACGCCTTCCTGAATGGGGATGGCGTACTGTATAAGGCCAGGATCAAAACCATGAAGATCCTCATAAGACCAAGAAAAAACATCTTGAAATTCACCAAGAAACTTGGCAAACTTCTCCTTCTCTTCATCTGAACATTTGGCACCTATTTTCATGTTCTTTGGAGTCTCGGGTGTCCCAATGTTCAAGGAGATGGTTTCACCCACCTTCCTTTTCGAATTTTCTTCTTTTTGTTTCTCCATGTTGCCTACATCACTCGAAGAAAATGAACTCTCTATAGGAGTCAAGCCTTTAGGAATCTTGTTATATTCCATGGACATTATTTCCTTAGGCTTAAAAGGTTCATTTTGGATAAAAGATCAAATGCTCTCGTCGTTAGGGAAGACCTGCCAAGATTCTACATTGTCGGGAGCATGTGGACGATATAGGTATTGAAAGGTACAATCAGGTCTGTGTGGTAGAAGTTTTCGAGTAGGAGAAGCTACAAAAACAACTAACCGATCAACCACTGAGTTTAGTTCCCTCTTCATGCGAGTGATATTGAAAGACAATAGGTTCGAGATAAGAGCCCAAACAATTTGGGTGTATCGTTTCATCAACTTGTTTCTACGGGAGTAAATCTTGCGTACAAGGTTAACAACAAGTTCAGAATCCCCAAAAACTGAAAGGTGACAACATCCCATATTATCGACATTTTCAATGCCTAATAATAGGGCTTCAAATTCAGTGACATTGTTTGTGCAAGAAAATTCCAACCTATAAGAAAATTTATGGATTTTTCCTATCGAAGAAATCAAGACAATACCAGCTCCATTACCTTCATTAGAGCATGAACCATCAAAGTGCATGTGCCACATACCATCATCTAAATTGATTTGTTCCAAATGAATATTTTCCTCTTCAACAAAGATGGAATACACTCCTAGGTCCTCTTCGAGATAGTTTACATTAGGTTGTGGGAAACTCTCTATGTAAGGGGATATCCTTCCTTCTCTAAGGACTATAATGTTTTTTTCATTCCAAGGAATGGATAAATGTGTCCCATCGAGTGAGAGGTATCCAACTGTTAAGGATTTCCAATCCCTTTCCAAAATAATTGAGTAATTGCTTACAGGAATATTAATTACCTCAATGTTGAGGGTCATCATTATATTGGGGTGAACGCACAAAACTAAAGTCACATATTTAATCTCACCTATGGTCTTTTGTTGTATAATATTATAGTAGAGCATGCTTCTGGCATTTTCATATGTACAAGACAATCCTAGCTCTTCCATAATAATCTTCGACATCACACTTGATCCAGAACCTCTATCAATGAGGCAACACTGGGCAATTTTATCCATGATTTTTACAGAAATATAAAAAGGGAGATTTTTCACAGGGTATCTAAAGTTATGTACACCTACCTTTTTTACATAAGAATCCTCTTCACTTACCTCTTCAGAAATATTGGCTACAAAGTGAGCCTTTCCTTCCATGAATTGTTTCAGATCCATTTTTTTTTTCAGGGATGACAAGCATGTCTAGGAAGGTTGCATATGCATTGATGTTGGCCAATTGATTAAAGATATTGTATTTGGAAGAGGGGGGGGGGGAATGATTCTCTAACTCTCAATAATTTTAGGAACCTGGGGCATAGCAACAATTGATTATGAACTCGGGCTAGAAGAACTGTGAGGGGGGTCAAGTTTCCTTTTAGGGCATAGGCTTTGTTCCTAGTATTGATGACCATGACATCTTTTGAATCGGAAAACTATAGGATGACCATAGTAGATTCTGGTATTTTACCAAATATCTTATCTGTGGCACTCTTATTTACCTCACATCTGGTTTCTTCATGGTGTTCCTCACAAAAGTTACGCCAACTCTGAGGCAAGATAGCCTTAGGCTGAATTTTTTTTTCAACCGGATTACTAAAGGGGTGTGTGGAAGAGGATGAAGCTCCAGGGGTGAGAGGGGAGACAATTCCCTTCCACTCAAAAGATATCATATGATTGTTCATATATTGTACTATCTGCAAGAGAGAGAACATGTATGTTTGTCTAACTGATTCCCCCTGGGGAAGACCAGTTCTCTCAAGATGTTCTTCATACTCTGAACATGTATGTAGAGCAGAAATGAGATTATCAATGGCTTTTTTCTCAAGCCTATGATGGTAGGAAGAAGGCAATGCATTTTAGTAATGCATGAATTCGGCTTGGTTATGTGGGTGGATAAGTTCGGGGATTTGATTGTACAACTTGGTGAAATGCAAGTTTAAAGACCTGATGGTCTCACCATATTTATAAGTGATGTTATTGTGTTCCCTTAGCTTCTCGGCAAGGCTTCTGGATTGCCCATAAGTGGATCGGAACCAATAGATTAACTCCTCCCAAGTAGACAAGATATTAGGAGGAAGGTCAAAGAAATCGACCACAACCTTTCCTTCCAAATAATTTACAAACAAGTGCATGCAAGTGTCATTGTCGTTATCCCCTATGTTATGACAAGCATTAGAAAATGCCACTAGGCGTTCATTAGTACTAACAGTGTTATTTCTTGAAAACCTAGGAAAGTAATCTTTAAACTTCGGATGTGGGCGAGTAACAAGTGCTAAGTTAAGAGGAGAATATACATGCCATGGTGTGGTTGTGGCATCCTCTTCAAACTGAAAAAGCCCATACTTTTTAATGACCTTGGTGGGGTTTGTAGTAGATTGGACAGGGATATGGTTGTTGTACAAGATACCAATCACTGATGATGATGAAGATTGGGAAGATGGAGCACTTCCAGTTCCCGTAGAGCCACCACTAGATGCCATATTGTGGATGGTATATGAGGGAAAGAAAGACGAGTTCGATGAATCAGATAAATTTCTCCTTAGATAACTTTGTTGGGAATATAATGTTGGATTACTGAGCGGGGGGTGAATCAGTAATAGCGTAATTATAATCCTTTTTCTTCAAATGTTATATCAATGTAGAATTATTATCCAATAATGAGCAGTAAGAAATAAATAATCACACATATAAACAGTACACCAGTGTTTTACGTGGAAACCCAAATCGAGAGAAAACCACAAAATGCTTTTTCTTATATGTCTTGAAGAATTACATTCATTGGAAGCACCAACTTCCTTTGTTTTCTAGCTGCAACTGGAAGGAGGCCCCAACCCCCTAGTTTCTCAGGCTACAACCTGAGGGAATCTCCAACTCCCCAATTCTCTGGCTATAACCAGAAGGAGGCTACGACCCCCAATGTTATTCGGCTACAACCAGAAGGTGGCTACAACCACCTATCCTTGCCCCATCCTGCCACCCTGAAGTAGAAGTAGAATGATGGAACCACTGTCACACTTTCACCGTGAGATATACCACTGTAAACCTGTACCAATAAATCTGAACCATGCATCAACCTGTACCTCAACCTGTATTCAACATGTACCATAAACAAGTGCATCAACCATGCACCAACCTGTAATCAACCTATACCATAAACAAGTGCATCCAACCATGTACGAAGTATGTACCAATCATGTCTCAACTACTCATCAACTATGACTCATCAAAATGTACCAACATCATCAACTATACACCTCATGTATGTGTGCCAACTCATCAACTACTTGTCTCAACCATGTACTCAACATGTACC
>JZKD02S1749077.1:526229-536590 GCA_000966675.3 Picea glauca | reverse complement strand
GGAAACCCATACATGGTAAAAACCTCTTCTTCTTTATATGATAAGTTTTGTTTACATTATTTACATTATCATACATATGAGAACCAACTCATTGTGAGGCTACAACCTCTGTTTTGCAAGCTGCAGCTTGCTAAGAGCACCAACTCTCTGTTTTTCTCTAGCACCCACTAGAAGGAAGCACCAACTTGTTGACGGGAGAAATCGACCGTCCGTCAACTGAGAGAGTGGAACTGGTCCTGGGTTGTCTAATAACCCAAGCCGTTTGGGATGAACCACCCTGACGGGTTTAGCAACTCCGTTGGCCGATCTAAGGTCCTAAAAAAAAACCAAAAGAAAACTAATCTAAACTAACTAAAACTAAATAAAAACAAATAAAACAAACAAACAAACTAATCTAATCTAAAACTAACTATTAAACAAACTAAACTAAAACTAATTATTAAAACAAACTAAACTAAAACTAATTATTAAAACAAACTAAACTAAAACTAATTATTAAAACAAACTAAACTAATCTAACTATTCTAAATATACAATCTACTAACTACTACTATGCTAACTCTAACTAATTAATTAACTAACTATTAACGGAAATATAACTTATTCACAAAATATATAATATCTACAATGTACAGATTTAAATAAAACCTGAAAAATTCATTTGCATTCTGTCCTAAGGTAGAGATATAATTTTTGTTGATTTTATAATTTTATGAACAAGAAATAAAACAGAACTAACTAAAACTAAACAATTAACATACTAATTCTAACTACACATATATCTAACTAAACTACTAATAAATATACTAAACAAATAAATAACAAACTGACCTGGAAACACTCCAGATTTGTCTTGTGTGTGATGACTGTTTTAGCAGATCAGAGGGAGGAAACCCGCTCTGAATTATCCATAAGATTCTCGTAAACGATAGTTGCAATGCTCTTTAAGTCTGATCATAGGACAAACAAGACATGAAAATAACAACAATCTTATAATTTATAAATCTCTACAATTAGATAAACCTGTATGTAAAGACTTATACATGATAGTTCAATTGATGAAGAAGAGAAATCTGTCATTCATTAACTGAACTAAGTAATTGCTGCATTCTTTAAATTAGTGAAAGAAATCAGGCATGTATCACATTAATTCAATCATATCATTCTGCAAAAGACTGTGATAGCTAAAGTAGTCACTAATCAAATACAAATTGATAGACATAAACATGAAACAAAAAATTGATATTATGAAAGAGAAAGCTGTAGAAGAACATCAACTTTTGTCTCAGTTTATATTAAAAATGCATAGCATGGTTCTCCCACAAGTGAGGATGATCCTTATTACAAAAATAATAAGTATTTATAAGTTTTTCCATAGGGTAAAACCTCCCTGTGGAAGTTATAAAACTGTTTACATAAAATCTAGGAAGATCTCCCAAGTTCAACTAAACTAGGAAACTACAATAAAACTAAACACACAAATATCCTCTAGACTGCTGAGCATGTCCCTTGCAATTCGAATTTACCTGAAACAGGTCAGAAATGGACAAGTTAGAGGGATATTTTATTAATAAAACAATAAAAATCTAATTCTATAGACTAGCTACAGAATCATGCAATTCTGTAGCTGGTCTAAAATAAGACACAGAATCAACATTTAAAATCAATTGAAAATCTTTTAAAGGGTCAAATTCAATTAACTTCCAATCATTATTTGAAAACGAATCATTTAATTTAAAATTATTATACCATTCGAAATCAAACAGGATCAAAATCATTCAACCGAATACAGAGATAGGTGTACTCTTTTTCGATTGTTATCATAAGTCGGGTGAACATAATCATAATCCAACAGTCGTAAAATCGTTTGATATCCAATTGAAATCAATATGATCAAACAAATTGTAGGTAATGGTTAAACAGTAGATACGATCGAATCTGAACAAAATCATTTTCCAATTGTTATAGCTGTAACGACATAGCATACGATTTATACCACGAATAGATCAATTTAAACTGGCACGGAAATCAATTCAAATAGAATTGTAACAGGATCGATCGATTAGAAACATAATTCGTAATTTGTTATTGCAAATTGGGCAATCAATATTGATTGACTCTAATCAACATCATTCCATTCAGACGAATTATAACCGGATCTGGTAGGGATAACACAATCAATCGATTCGTTTTGCAAATTTAACATCAAACAGAGCAGTATCTGTGATACAAATCTAGGAAGAGAATCGAACAACTGGATTTTAACATTATCATTGAAAATCATAATCGTTCCATGATTCGGGCATGAACATTATTCGCAGAGACTTAAATGAACGTATTGTTTTCATAAAAATAGAGTCATTTTTCCCAACCTGGAAACGATCAAATCTAGACATTATACGACACAACATCGTAACAACCAAATTCATTGAAATCATTCGCCAATCATAGCATATAAATCATAACGAAATCATATCCAATCATAATCGTATTCTAAATTGAGTTTGAAAAATTCCTGTTCGAGTAGATAAAAAACGAATTGAATTGAAAACAAACCATTAATTTCGTTACTTCAATCAAACAAACTTAGCAAATCAAATCCAAACGAAAACCATTCAAATTCAATAAAAATCCATGAGCAAATCGTATATCAAATCAAAGAAAAACAATGTACAGTATGATCACTGAATGATAGAGGCATTTGAATGAGACACAAAGATTTTTCAAATCATTATATCAACCCCGATCATTCACAAAACAAAAAATGATATCAAATTTTCATACCTGTATAGCGACGAGACAACTTGATTATGCCAATTTGAAGTTGACAACGGTTGTAGCTGATTCAACATTTTTGAAAAGGATCGAGCCTGTTGTCTTCTGCTTCTTATCAGCTGCTTGGAGCTAGTGTCTTTGGCTGGTCAACATTGCAATTCGGTCTTCCAGCGATTGAATTTTTGATTGGAGTATAGGAACGTCAATGTAGTATCATTCCAGCCATAAATCACATTGGTCACAGGATGACTATGTGGGCTTTGGAAGAGCAGGCGAGGGTTTGGTCAAATGGTTGAGGGTTTCATTTGGTAACTTAATACCAGGGTATCTAGGGTCGTTCCTCAGGAAAGGGGGAAGATTTGTCACGAAATCATAAGGTGGTTCGGGGCATAAACCCTGTGAGTAGGGGTACTCACTGGCTAAAAAGTGTTCAACGTCAGAATCTGAATCCTCACTAAGGACGATAGGGTCTCACTCAACAGAGGGTTTAGGCTTATTTCTAGCCATTCTCAAAATGATCTATGCATTCCTTTTCCCTTTGGCATTAGCAGTAGGGTTTTCTTTGGGATTTTTGCTCGCAGGTTTCTTAATAGTCTCAGCCTTCTCACTTCCAATGTCTAGTAAGTCAATAGGAGGGTTGACCGAAGGCTTAGGAGAGGGAAATAGGATATGGAAGGGCATAGGTGGCTCGGCCTTGGTTTCAATTACCACAGGCTTGTCAACTGGGACAAAGTCTATATCCTCAAAACCATTTCGGGCGATGAACGCTCTCTAGCTATCATCGTGAAAACTCAAATGATAAACAATTATTAGCTTAATAAGTTCATGGTGGAACATGCTGTTGTCAGCCTTCTACCTTTTAAACCTTTTCGACATTTTATATAGGCTTCGATGAAAGTAAAAGGGCATATTCAACAAGTATCCCATAAAACTCATTAACAAATACAGGTGGTAGAGAAAGACGAGTCTGTATCGACCTTCACAGGTCACGAACTGTTTGACTACCATCAAAATATCGTGCCATCGTGGTTTAAGTGCAGAGATGGGAATACCTCTATCACACGAAGTGACCTTTCGGGAGACGAACAACAGTGTCCACGACACCTCCTCAACCTTACAATTATTGAACCAACGTTGTCCCAAGGATGGTAACCCTGTAGCAGAGCTGATAAATTTCTCGTCAATTTCCAACTGGATATCACCCACCTTGGCTCTACAGCCATCGAAAGTCATGGAAAACTGTCGTGCTATAGCTAGGTTAAAACCCTCAAATATTTGCATGAAGGTGAGCCATCCGTTTTCCTCCAAATATTTCCGAGCATTGTCAAACATTAACAAGGCTTGGTTTCCGTTTGGCTCGATTCGCACGACTGGTGCCATGGAGCCGAGCACATGACAAGTCGAGGGTTTGGATCGAAACACAGGCAGGAGAAGAGCTACCCGAGATAACAGAAGTGAATGATGAATATGGGATAGGCATAAATGCCATTGTGCGAAGGTGGTGGAGCTTATCTTTGCCATGCATAATATTTATTGCCAAAGTACAACCGCCAATTTACATAGCTTTTCAATCCATTACTCCATAGTTCAACAATCACATCTCTTGGTTGACCAATGAAAACAACGGTGAGTGCATAGAACAACGCACAAAATCAACGTTATGCCAAAGTTTTTAAACCATTAATATACAATTGAAATCAATACCAAACATTTGACCATGCGCCAATGTATCAGCTCAAATCAATAGCTTTAACCAATGTGCCGATGAGTATTCATATAATCCACAAGCTGATAGTTATGAAAACACAAACATAGGCATTATATTAAAAAGATATATATGAAATATTTAATCATAACACCCATGTATCTTATGAAACCAAAGGTCATGTAGATCAAATAAAAATTCAAATCCAAATGCCAATGCATTACAAATTCAATGAAACCAAGTCACACAATCAATCGAAGCATGAGTACCGATTAAAGGATCTTGCCAGCTGTATAATGATAAATAAAAGGTAAGCACAATAGGCATATCGACAAAAAGATAACGACAGTTCAGGTAGTGATTTTAAGGCGACTTCGAAAGATGAAATTTTCACCCTTACAGTCATGAAAACAAAACGAAGGTAAATGTGCAAATGTCGCAAAAAATAAAAATGTCGTTTAACTGAAAATTGTGACGAAAATATTGATGTTTGCAAAAAATTGGTGTAGGAAGCTTATAAGACAATGGAAAAAGTGAATTGGCTGCCAACACAACTCCCTGGTTTCTCTAGCACCAACTAGAAGGAAGCACCAACTCCCTGGTTTCTCTAGCACCGACTAGAAGGAAGCTACAACTCCCTGTGTTCAAGAAACCACTTGAACCTCTGAGGACAACAGTCCTCCCTATCACCTCCCTAGCACCCTGGATTATGAATATGAAATATTGAAGCCTATTACAGTGATATAGTGTTCAATAATAGCTTACTAGTCTCATCACTGTTCTACTGCATTTCGTTGCTCTGTCTGCCTCACTGCCTTCCTGCACACCTGACTTGCACTGTCTGTTCTTCTGCCTTTTATGCTCTGTGTGCCATGTCCATTCACTATACAGTTCCTCTTCTATTCAATTCAGTTGCTGCACTTCCCTCCTCCTTCATGCATGAATCACCTTCAACAACAACAACCACGACAACTCCAACAAAAACCACATCTCTTCTCTGTACCGTGTATATATATCTTCTGTGCATCTTTTGCATGCAATATTCACCATTCCTCTTCATGATCATACCACACGAATCTCCTCCACATCTCAAGTGCTCTGAGTGATCATCATCACGACTCTTCATCTTCTCTGGCAGTTCAACCCCTGTGTCTATCATCACTAGGTGTTATGCTGAGATTCCTTTTTCTCTCTGGCAATTGAGACTCTTCGTCTTCTCTGTTAGAGTCAAGCTCATCCTTTCTATTTTAGTTACGAGCTCCAACCCTCATCCAGTTGTCAATTTCCTCCACGAATCGTCTTCATTCCACTGGAAGATCCCATGTAACTCTCCAGCTCCTCTGGAAATCACACAGAAGTCTCTTCGCATCCTCTGGTAGAAACCATCAATGGTTTCTAGAAGTTACACTATGAGGATCAACATTAGGCCTCCGATTGTGCTTATGTTCACCTCCATCATTGGATTAACTCTGGTGAGTTCTTGCGTTATTTACCCATTTCACACTTTCGCAATTTGGAGATTCTACGATGAGATATCTTGAGTCTCCATGTCACAAGTTCTGAAACTTTGAAATAGAGCTTTTCTACACTGGATCCTACCTTTATATGACCATGGCTATGACCAAGCACTTGTTCACAATGTGCTTTTCACGATTTCACATTTCGCCTTTTCTTTAATTCCGTTGTGAAGTTTCTCGACTTTCAAAGTTGCGATCCCCGAAATGCCGAAAGGAAGCTTGTCTGCACGTACTCTTCTCTTCAACTCTTCGATGGTGTGACCACCGGCTGAGACCATGTGCTTATTCATAAAGCGCTTTCGCGATTTCACATTTCTTGAATTTGGAGATGAGGCATCTTGACTCTCCAAGTCGCAATCCCCGAAACCCCAAAATGGAGCTTATCTAAACTGACTCCATCCCTTCTCGTGACCACCGACAGTGACCACAGGCTGTGCCAAAAAGGTGCTTCATATTTCACGAGTTTCCACACCATTCTCTATTGACTCCAAGTCAACAAAATTCCAATCGCTTTCCACTTGTCCTATGATTCGACAGTTCATATCTGATCTTGATTCAACAGATCAGATCATATTGTGATTTCTCATATCGCAATTTCAACGTTCTTGTGGTTATTTTTCTTGCCTCTCCAAGTTGTTATTTGTGAAACTCCGAAATGGAGTCAGATCAACGGTCCAGATCACACCTTGATCCGACGGCTACGATTAAATCATGATTTCACATATCGTTGTTCCTAAGATGGAGGTTCTCGTCACTCCAAGTCACGATAGGTGAAGCTCCGAGATGGAGCTCAGATCAATGGTCCATGTTCTTGGTGATCCGATGGTCCTGATCTTTTCACGATCTCGCATCTCCGTATTCCTTAGATGGGGATTCTCATCACTCCAAGTCGCAATAGGCAAGACTCCGAGATGGAGCTCATATCAACGGTCCAGAATCCTTGGTGATTTGACGGTCCAGATCTTATCGTGAGTTCACATCTCACGATTCCTGTGATGGAGGTTCTTGTCACTCCAAGTCGTGATAGGCGAAGCTTTGAGATAGAGCTTTGTGGTGCTCTGGTCTTTATCCACAGGTCCTCTTGATCAACGGTCCATGACTGTCCCCGATGGACGGTCAGGATTCCTTCATAGTTTTGGAGAGTTGGATGACTCTTGGACTTATCCTCCTTGAAACTTCACCATATCTAATGACTATTGAGCCTTCGTAGATACCCCAGATGCTACAGCCCATATCTTGTCACGATTTTGCCACTTCGCAATTTCGCCACTTTAAAATTTTTTCCACCTTCGTGATTTCACCGCTTCGCGATCTCATCCACCTTGCGATTTCGTCACTTCATGATTTCTCCACTTCAGTGGTGAAGTGTTTCGACACTTCAACTCCCGGTATCCGAAATTATAATCATGCTACTGAGGTGGTGCTGTTGATCATGCTGATCTTTTCCATCGCTGTTCTTTCCATCAATGACAAGCTTACTCCCAACTGTAAACCTTCCAACACAGGGTTCTGGGATATGTGAGGGGGTTGTATTGAGCGAAAATATGATATAATGGGGGGAAACGACATGGTTACTTCTCAATGACAACAACAATCAACTATAAAGAAACCAATAAACCTGACTGCAATTCACACAAGACACGACCACTTCCATCTACTTTAGCACATAAATTCTCTTGACTGTAATCAATATCAGAACAGGGAGTGAAAAAATGAATAGGGGAAGGTAGCAAGATTTGTAATTAGTGGAAAATGAAATCATGGAAGGGAATAAATATGATTATTGTTCATGAAATTAACTAAGCGATCCACAAACATTCTATGAAAAGAGATGTATCAATTATCAATCACTTTGACTAAATACAAATTTCTGTGCATTAACTAGCACTTTGTTCATAATCAATATCCAACATAGTGTCGCCACATGACAACATGTATTTCACACAATTTGTAAGGGTTCTATTCCTGTCATTCACATTCCTTTCATTTATAGCAATTTTTAACAACACCCACTTATAATCTGTAAACCATCAAAATCAACCACTACCCACACGTTACTCCAATCAACATATATACTCCAAAAATAACAATGAAGTCACAATATTACTGCCATCGGTTATGTCACAACAACCATCATTCCAACAAAAGACATGCATTGAATAATATAATCATGCAAGTGTACCCCCATCACTATGCAAGCCCAATCTAACGTGACTATAAAATTGGACCACCTATCCAACTGACAAGGTACCCACAATCAGCCTATCTCAACAAATAATCGGGCAGTAAAAAATATATTTAAAAACCTGTGGGTATTTATGAGTGTGAAAACTCAGTCATTTATGTTTTACATAGTGTGCAACCAACAAAACACCATGACACAATGTTTTCACTTAACACAAAAAACACACAGTCAGGGCAATATTTCAACCATCGTTGAGAGCCCTCAATTTAATACTATGTTGTTTTGATCTAGTTACATTGTAATCGACTATGCTGTGTAACCCCAGGCTAATAAAATCAAACAAATAAAAGGATGCAGTGGATATACTCTCTACAGTGATTCAACTCAAAGAAAACCACATTTACCATGCCCACTATTTTGTTTGTAAAAATACCATGCACACACACGATATGCGTGAGCCACTTCAAGCCTTTGTAACCCATGCCGGATAATCATCCAAATAACCATCAGTGCAATTACCAGTGACTGTGTAATAACCCAAAAAATTCACCATTGTTGTAGAAATCAATCAATTGAACAAGTTGTGGTAACTACACATACCCATAGTGAAATCGAATCGGGGCAGAGGCGTTCTCCATTAACAATAATGAGTTATTAATATAAGGAGGGTGATTGTATACTTCAAAAGTGTGATTGCAATGTAGGGTTTATCACAGTAACTAGACGCCCAACCAAAACAACTGCCATATGACCAACTGGGAAAATCCATATTCAGAGTAATCGATCATACATTCAATCCTCAATAACCCGTTGCAACGTGAAAGGCATGACAGTCTCCTCTACAGAACTTCAAACTGGGGTTTAAAGGTTTTCTCGATAGCCATCACAGGAAAAATAGAGCCAACTTGGTATGGAAAATGTAGCTTAACACACAGAGGGTATAACCCTCGTGCCTTTCAATAAAAAAACCACCACACAGTGGTAAAGACAGGTCTGATTAAGAATAGGAAAAAAAACCCACTTCGTGACCACTAGTGGTGGAATCAATCAACTTCCCATATGTACAATGTGTGGTGATACTAATGATTTAGTCATTAAAACCCATAAAAAACCCGTAGAAAAAAAACATTAATGAGAAAACACAAAGATAATCGACTAAGACCAACGAGGATCTTCCAAGTACCCAGTAAGGATAACAGAGGTATCTTGTGACTGCTAACTCCACAGGATAACCAGTAATGTTATGACTTCAACCTTATTTCAAAGAGAAGCATCAATGTTTCATTCACAATCACCATTACACAGTCGCAATACTTAAGGAGAGAACAACTAATACACTTGAGCCAAAATCCATTTCATAACCAGAGTAGATTCATGAAGGTCGAAAAAAAATAACATACCTATAATTAAATGTTTTAAAACACGAGTCGGCCGAGCAGTTCCTCCCTGCTGAGAAATCAGAGCATAACCATAACAATAGTGTTTGGAAGATAGTCTGACCATGGTGGCACCCAACTGTAAGGGTAGAGGTGACACTAGTACATATGAGAAAATTTATGACTATTTTTCGTTGATATTGCCACACTTATCAGTCGCAATTTCGATGAAAGTCAAGATTTGTTTTTGTCGGAATAATTTCGTCGCTATATCCACGATCCAAATTAGCATGGAAACATCAAAAAAATTATCTCTCCATGTGTCACCACCTTCAATATCGGTTAACCCTATGCATCGTCGCAATTACGACGAACTATCGTCGCAATAACAACGAATAAATGTGGCAATTACGATGAAACTTCGTCGCAATTGGGATGAAAAATTATGCCAAGCCAATAACTTACGACGTAGTTTCTTAATGTTCGATGAAAGTTCGCCGCAACTTGAGATGAAAATCCATGGTAATATCGACGAGCGCAATATCTCAAAACCAAATTTACGACGCACATGTTGTATATGCGACGAATATTCATGGCAAATTGCGACGAAGTTTCATCGCTATAGAGACGTTTGTGGTAAAATAGAAAAATATTTCCGATGAACTTGTGTCGCTATTGCGACGATGACTTTAGGTTTTAATTTTTTTTTTACATGAAATATGGTATACCATATTGTATGCCATATTACAATGTAATATGGTAATGCCATATTACATTGTAATATGGCATTACTATTACATTGT
>JZKD02S1749077.1:409648-425718 GCA_000966675.3 Picea glauca | reverse complement strand
TTGCAAGTCGGGGTTTCGGGACTTGCAAGTACAAGAAAATCTTACCCTTAGGTGTCCCGAGTGCTGAAACACCGAAATACCGATCTCTAAGAGACCCACTCTCGCTCGTGCAAGGTTTTCAAAAATTAGGCCTTAAATCCTTTCATCAAGTTCTTGGGTAGATTTTCACCAGGTTTTATGACCATAATGAAGGTCTTCTTAAATCCCTAAGCTGTTAACTTCTGTGATAGGTAATAAGAAAATCCAGGATTTTACTAAGGTGGTAGTCCTTTCAGGGAACTTACCCCAACTCTGGAATGGAAGGGAATGATCCCGAAAGGGTGTCCCTGTGGGGAAATCTATCCAGGGCATCATGTGAGACAAATAAGGGAAACAAATCTCCCGAGAATAGCCTTGAAAACTGAATTCGTTCAAGTACATATATCTATATCTATATAAAATGAATGTGGTCATTCCAACATAAACATGCAACCACCATTTCCAATCAAAACACCATGCAGACATTTCTACATCGAAACCATTTATAAGTGTTCAAACCATGAGCATACATTCCAAGATATTCAATGAAAGACACAAGATATAAACACTTATCAAAAAACACTAGGTGATGCAACCGCTGAGAGGGGTGCTTGTTTCCACCCAACCGTAGGCTCATCGATTCCCAATGGATTTACCACTAGCCACCCCTGAGCTAGACCACAATGCTTTGAGACTTAGTCTCTTACTTCCTGCTCGTCAGAAGTCTAGGACGAAGGTTACTCTCCTTCTCCTCTACTCATGACTCACTATATTTCCCGGAGTTCCTCAGGTTCTCCTTATGCCATCTTTGTCATGAGTGTGCATCTGTATCTATATTTTTTTTTCCCTCCTCTCCCCCACCTTCCACACTTATTTCCTCCTACGAGGTTGTGTGTGGCACGAAATTTCCTGTCCGCTGGTCAGGTCTAAGAGCTTATGCGGATGGATGGTTTGCCCATCCCCTCATTTAATCTTGAGGAGCCTCCCCACCTACCATATGGGTGGGTAATTCATTTCTGGGTCTGAGAACAAGCTTTGGTTTTCTCGATCATGTACAACTAGTACGGTTTTGGTTCAGTGGAAGTTAACGCAACCACTCCTAGCCCCTTCCACCACCTCTCATCAGCCATCGTGGTCTCTTTTCAACACATCCCCCTCACCAATTATGCAACATATATTCATACATCATTTACATTCCTCGGACCTTTCATACAAAGGTCTGCTAAATCAAACATTCACAATCTTTGAGTTTGCCATAATTCTTGGCCAGTATAGTTATTTTTACAGACTGGGGGAGACAGGGTGTTACAGGGACCACTTTGGATTTCATCCATTTCTACTTATTATCAACCATGACAAGAAAATATTGGGTCCATTACCCAACCTTTGTTCTACGAGGCTTTCTTCAAAGGTTGACATCAATGACAACCAACCTTAATCAACAATATCCCCCTTTTGCATTGATGGCAACACTATGATGCAAGAATGAAATCATATCACTCATGCTCCCACTGGAACCATGCCTCTATCCTTTGTATCTGATAAATTTGATCCCCCTAGAACCATGCCTCTGTCCTCTGCATCTGATAAATCTCTCCTCCTTTGTCATCAATGGAAAAGGAATCTTTCCATCCGGGGTTGCTCCCCCTGACTGAACTGTCCTCTTATGGTGCTTCCTCGTGTAAATCTAAGATATATAAGATACACATTCAAAAATCATTCATTTTGGAGTATAAATAACTCCAAGTCTCTGGAGAAGATATTCAAAGGATTCCTGTGGAAGTGATTTTGTGAAGATGTTTGCCACTTGTTCTTTTGTGCCCACATACTCAACTCTAATGTTGTTTTCTGCAACCTGCTCCCATAGAAAGTGATACTTTATTGAAATGTGCTTCATCTTGGAGTGCATAATCGAGTTCTTAGAGATATTGATGGTGCTTGTATTATAAAAATAGATTGGAATGGGCTCATCATAATCAACCTATATATCTGTCAGAGTTTGTTTCATTAAAAGAACCTGTGTACAACATGATGTCGCTGCAATATACTCTGCCTCGGCCGTAGATAAAGATATTGATGATTGTTTCTTACTTAGCCATGATACTAAACACTCACCTAAGTAGAACATTTCTCCACTGGTGCTTTGTCGATCATCAATACAACCTATCCAATCTGCATCTATGTAGGCAATAAGTGATATATCCTTTCCTTTTGGATACCATAATCCAAACTCTTTTGTTCCTTTGAGATATCTGAAAATCCTCTTCACTGCTAACACATGTGACTCCTTTGTTGTTGCTTGAAATCGTGTCGCTTGTCCAACTGTATGCATTACATCTGGTATAAATGTTATCACATATAGTAGGCTATCAATTATTGACCTGTATTGCCTCTGATCTGTAGACTTTGAATCATCATCTCTTCTCAACTTGCAATCGGTTTGCATGGGAGTGATAACTGGTTTGCAATATTCCATTCCAAACCTCTTTAGCATTTCTCTGATATACTTGGTTTGAGAAATAAAGATTCCTTGGTTTCTTTGACGTATCTAAAGTCTCAAAAATAAGGATAGTTCTCCAAGTAACGACATTTCAAATTCATTCTGCATATCTTTTGCAAATTTCTGGCTTAACTTGTCATCATCACTACCAAAAATAATATCATCAACATAAACTTCAATTAATAAAATATTACCTTCACTTACCTTGATGTGGAGGTTTATGTCTGCAATTCCTTTATGAACCCTGGCTGATGTAGATACTTATTCAGTCTAGAGTACCATGCTCTAGGAGCCTATTTTAGACCATACAAGGCATTCTTTAATTTACACACATAATCTTCATTCTCTGACAACTGAAATCCTTCTAGTTGTTCAATGTAGACTTCTTCAAGTTCCCCATTCTAAAAAGATGATTTTACATCCATCTGATATACTTTAACATTTTTGGAGCATGCATAGGCTAAAAGAAAACCAAATTTCTTCCATTCTAGCAACTGGGGAAAATGTCTCTTCAAAGTCGATAGCTTCAATATGTGCATATCCTTTACATACCAATCTAGCTTTGTTCCTTGTAACTTGTCGATCTTCATTTAATTTATTCTTCAAAACCCATTTTGTGCTGATCACATTCTTATTATTTGGTCTTGGAACCAGTTCCCAAGTGTCATTTTTCTCTATTTGATCCAATTCTTCATTCATGGTCTTATTACAAAATGCATCCTTGTTGGCTTCTTCAAAACAGTTTGGTTCAATTGTAGATACGAATGCTAGGTGTTTTTGTTCTGGTGAATGAATTTTTCTTCTAGTCTCAACTCGTGCATCTTTGTTTCCAATAATCTAATCTGAAGGATGATTCTTCTGTACTCATTTGCTAGGTGTCTTTGGAGATACTTTATGAACTTTTTCTTTTGTTTATGTAGGATTCTCTTTATCTTCCTCTTCTACTTCATCTTCTTCTTCTTCTTCTTCAAAAAGTTGTTCCATTAATTTATTTTCTTCTTCCTTTGATTCTGGTCTGTCGTTTAATCAATTGTTACGTTGATGCTTTCCACAACTTTGTTCAATCTTATATTGTAACACTTGTATGATTTCCTTTTACTTAAGTAACCAAGAAGTACTCCTTTGTCCACACGAGAGTCAAACTTTCTCACTCTTCCATATTTTCTTTTGATGTAGCATTTGCTTCCAAAAACTCTGAAGTGCTTCACATTTGTTGGTATTCCTTTCCATAGCTCGTAGGGAGTTTTATCAGTGTTGTTTCTAAGAATTACTCTATTTTGAATGTGAACTATTGTATGCACTGTCTGTGTCCAAAATATATCTATCAATTTGGAATCCATTAGCATTGTTCGAGCCATTTCTTGTACTGACCTTTTCTTTCTTTCAACAACTCCATTCTGTTGAGGTGTCCTAGCAATGAAGAATTGCCTTTTTATTCCATGGCTGCTGCAGTATTCCATAAATTCCTTTGAAGCGAACTCTCCTCCATTATCATATATCAAACATTTTATTCTTGAATCCATCTCATTTTCAGCCATTTCCTTGTGGATCTTGAAGTTTTCAAAAGCTTCTGACTTGTTCTTGAGAAATCAAACTGCATTCATTATTGTATAATCATCAACTAATAAGATAAAGTATATCTCACCTTTTAATCCCTTTGTTGTAGTTGGTCCAACTAGATCAGTATGCACAATTTTTAGTGGTCTTGTTGTTGAATGTTCCTTTGATTTGAACCTAGTCTTTGTTTGCTTTCCTTGTTTACAATGCTTGCATAAAGTGTTGGTTGGTTTCGTGATCTGGGGCATTTCTCTGACTGCTTCTCTTTTTTTGACTTTGACAAGGTTATCAAAATGCATGTGACCCATTCTTTTGTGCCATAGCCAACTTTCATCTTCCTTTCCTAGACAACACTTTTCATTTCCAATTTCACTTAACACATATATGTTGTTTGAAGTTCTTGTAGTTGTACCGACCAATTTCTCTAAACCTTCTCTTCTTATCTCACACTTTTGTGAATTGAAAGTAACTTTATGACCTTGGTCACACATTTGAATCACACTTAGAAGAATATGTTTCATATATTCTACCAGTAGAACATTTTATTCCTTTTTATTCTTGTTCCCAATTCGGACTATGCCTTCTCCAATGATTTTGGATGAATTATCATTTCCAAAGGAGACTGATCCATTTCTTTTCTTTCACAATCTAAGAAATTTGTCTCTATCACCTGTCATGTGTTTTGAACACCCACTGTCAACATACCAATTGTGCTTCTTCTGCTTAGCTTGTAGAGAGACTGTGCATTCTTCATTGCTATACTGATATTTCTTTCTTATCCATGTCGTTTTCTGAGGTTCTTGTCTGTGACTATTGTTATTTTGTTGAGGTTCTTTAGGAGGGTCTGTCATTCTACAATTTTTGTCCACGTGTCCAAAATTGTTACATTTGTAACATTCCACTTAAGTGCTCAAAGATTCAAACATGTTGTAACTTTTTGTTTATGTTTCACTAGGTCTTATTGAGTAACCCCTTTGTCTATGACTCTCAAAGTTGTTATTGTTCCTATTGTTAGCTCTGCAATTCACAACTTTATGTCCAAAATTATTACATGCATAACATAAACCAAAAAATATAGTTTGATACCTAGGAGTTGAATATATTCTGAAAGAAGGTGCTCTTATTAATCCTTCTTCTTCTCGAGGCATATCTATCTATTGTTGATTTTGAAATCTAAATCTTCTTGGTGGAGGAGTGTCCCTGTAATATTCCTTGTATATCTTCCTATCCCCTTTAATTGTTTCTGCATAGATTTTTGGATTTGTTTCTTGCTCTATTGTTTTGGAGCTTGATCCCTTTTCTGTCTAATTGTATCCAAGTCCAGACTTGTCAAGATGAGATTTTTGAATGTTGATAATGTCATCCAGAACTTTTGAGCTATTCTGCATATTTTTCTTTTGAATATCCTTTCTTAGTGTGACAATCTTTACTTCCAAGTTTCCAATGATCTTGTCCTTTTCTTCTAGTTGTTCTTTGAGTGCTTCTTCAATTCTTTTATCTTATTCTATTTGAAACTTCAATCTTGTGATCATTTGTTCTAGTTCTCGAGTGTCATTTTTCTTGTCTAGTTATGCTTGTAGTTTCTTGTTTTTCTTCTTTTCTCTTCTGATAACTTCTATGGAACACATTAATTCTTCTCGATAGTCAACTTTTGTCTCTTCAATTTTGTCTTCGAATTCTTCATATCCTTCTTCAGAGTCTTATTTGTCAGAATCTTTTACTGCCATGAATAGAACTCTTCCTGTCTCACTGTCACTGATTTCATCTTCATCTAATGACGAGATGTCTTCTTTGATGCATAAGATTTTCTTGAAATATTTCTTTGTAGCTATTTTGCGTTTATATGTGTGTTTTCCTTTTGAGTAACCTCCATCATTTATTTTTTTCTTATGAGGACATTTGTTAGTAAAATGACCAATACCATCACAATTAAAACAAATTAAAGGAAGCTTACCTCTATACCTACCATTAGTTCCCTTGTTCAGTCTTTTGACGAAGTTGGCCACTTCTTCATCATCTTTCGAGACATCATTGTTGCTGCTATATTCTTCTTGTTCCTTTTCCTTTTTCTTTGATCTTTTGGATGCTTTGAAGGCTACTTCTTTTACATCTGGATTTTCCTGTTCAGTTCTCATTTCATATTTTGTGAATATTCCATGAAGTTCGTCCATGCTTATTGAGTTCAGATCCAATCTTTCTTCTAGTGTTGATATCTTAGGGTTGAATCTCATAGGAAGAGATCTTAGTACCTTTTGAACAATTATAGATTCTTTGATTTCTTCTCCCAATCCTATGATTGCATTCACTGTTTCGTCGACTTTTAAGAAGTAGGTTGTAATATTCTTATCTTCCTTCATTTTTAGTTGTTCGAACTGACCTCTGTAAGTTTGAAGTTTTGCTACTTTTACTTTTGTATCTTCTTCATAAATATTTCGAAGCTTGTCCCAAATCTCTTTGGTGGATTTACAATGTGCAACTTTGGTGAATATTGTTTCACTGAGACCGTTCAAAAGTGCATTTGTAGCTTTGGAATTATTCTGACCAAGTTTCATTGCTTTGTCATTTGTTGGTGGATCTGCTAGTACTATGTATCCATCTACAATTGATTGCCAAATTTCAAACCCCTGTGCTTGTATATATGTCTTCATCCTTATGCTCCAAAAAGCATACTTATGTCCATCAAAGTGTGGTATTCCATTTTTATATCTGTTGGTACTCTCCATGATATCCTTTCAGTGGTTAAACTGATTTCTAAAGGAACCTACTATGATACCTATTGGCACAGGGGCAGACCCAGGGTTCAACGCTACAAAAATGCACAAACAAAACCCTAACTGCCGACCCTTTCAACAAAACCTACGAAGAAGATGAAGTCTCACCTGAGGTAGAGGCAGGGGTGGTTGTAGGATTTAGGTGTCTACAACCTTAGTTGGGACACAGATATGTGATTGTAATACTAAACAAAGCACTTAGCACCGATAGTTTATCAATATTTAACCACTATCTATTGTGTAGATAAAACAGAGCATCACATCCTTCACTCAGATCTGATGTATCTAAGAACTTATCATAAAGAGGTAGATTATATCTAGTAGATTCAAGCACTAAGAACATTCACATAGGTCAGATCTAACATCCATACACATCATTAGCACAAAGAATAAATAGATCGATCTATCTATATCAAATCACTTAGCAAGTAAAGACATATGCACATCAAGATATCACACAAAGCAGAAAAACACAGTATTTACGTGGTTCACCCCCACCCTAAGGATATGTCCACCAACTCTTCTTCATTATTATCTTTGTCAGGCTTCGTACATGCACACAACATAAAAATCTTACTCCACAGAAAACAAGAGATATGTGCACACTCTGCTAGATCCTCCTTCTTCGAGCTAGGGTACAACACTAAGCCTTCTTACAATTACTTGCACATAGCTCTGCAAGTCTCACACAGTATGCACAAAGCACTTACAATCCTTCAATCACATAGATCTATCACTTAGCCATTCATCCACATAGATCAAATACTAGCACTTAACACACCGACCTCTTCTTACATTGCCTAGCTACTTATTTATATATTACAAAAAGGGCCTAAACATGGGTAAGACCCATGGGCCGACATCCCATACCCATTACATAATCCCAAATCCCAAAAAGAGGATGAGATCTCGCGATCTTTGCTTCGTCTTGCGCTTCTCCCTCGACAAGCTGTCAAAGTCCCAAAATAGGTCAAACTTGACCAAGGATCTCCCAAAACTTGGTCAAGGGCCAACAATACCAATTGTTGGATTATTGAGAGGGGGGGTGAATCAGTAATAGAGTAATAATTATCCTTTTTCTCCAAATAATCCAAGTGTTATATCAATGTAGAATTATTATCCAATAATGAGCAATAAAAAATGAACAACCACACACATACTGTAATGTCCCTTTCCAAATAGGAGCTCCAGAGAGGAGGCTTAATGGTATAAACTGCCTCGTTAGACTATAGTCAGGGCCAAAGAGGGTTAAACAGGGTTATTAGAGGTCACTCCAGTCACAGGTGTTATATTCGGAAAGTGACATTGAACTAAAAAGGGTTAAAAGTTCTTTTAAGTCATTATGAGCTAAAATTAGAAGTCAACAGTGAATTAGGGTTTCAACAATGATTTAGGATTTTGGAAGTCAACAGTGAATTAGGGTTTCAACATGATTTAGGTTTTTGGAAAGCTATAAAGGAAGGGTCAGTGACCTAATTCATCATTATGCAGATTATTACTTGTCATTGCTGAGAAGAGGCGCATCTCAAGAGAGATAGTTCAATGTATTCTAGGAGGAAGACACCAATTGGCTAATTTCAGTGTTGAAAGACACACCCTAGTCACTGGGAAGATCATCCAGGTCTTCCATCATTCTTCATTGATTCCGTAGTGCTCCCATATTCTGGGTATTATATTTTAGTTTCTTATTTGTATTCTGGCTAAGATCCTTTTGTCTTTTGATCTAGCCGAGTGTTGTTATTTTATTCAGCCACAATTGCTTATTTGTATTCTGGCTAAGATCCTTTGTCTGTTGATCTAGTCGAGTATTGTCATTTTATTCAGCAGCATTCGACCATTTCATAATCCACAGAGATATCATAATACAAACTTTGTAGTCCTTTGTTGTGTTTATTATTTGTATGATCATTTATATGTTGTAAATCTTTGATCCTACACACACATTAGAAGCGTTTCCTAGACTAGCGAAGTCAGGAACATTACAGTGGTATCAGAGATTTAGTCCTGTCAGCCTGTGACCAAAGACAATGAGTGCAGCAGAAGACCCATAGGGCCGTGAACACATAGGTGAAAAATATGTCACTTACAACAAGCATCAGGAAAGAAGGCATAGGCCTGATTTTCCCCCTTTTCCTCCTAGATCAGAGGAAGAGGAAGAGGCACACGGAGAAGTAGAGAGAAGGGCAGAGCATGAGGCAGAGCGCGAGGTAGAGAGGATTCTAGGAGAAAGATATGAGCGACCAAAGGGTAGTGGCAAGGCCCCTGTAGATCTAGAGGCAGCTTTCATGCAGGTTATCAACGATATGTTAGCTAGTCAACGGACCATGTCTCAGTCCTTGGCACAGGTGGTTGATAGATTGGCTAGAGTGGGCACCCCAGATACACAAGTACAGCATGCAGCATAGGGGAACTCATGAGCAGGTAGTATACCCCAGACACCCTCTCGCACATACACCTCTACAAGTAGGATTCCCAAACCCTTGTTTCCCAATTTCTAGAGGGCACCTCCGGTAGCAACACCACCACCGATAGCACAGAGGCCACCCACTCATGCCAATGACATTACAGAGTATAGGAGGGAGTACACAACATTTGGTCATGAATTCCATCAGGACATGACCTTAGTCGAGTATTGTGGACCAGGGATGATTTTAAGGATATAAATGTATTTTGAAATGTAGAAACATTGGCGAATCTTACTAATCCTTCATATGTCAACTATAAATGTTTGGCGATATTTTTGTAAAAATATTCAAATTTCTAAGTACTTTATATAGTTTTTATAAAATTTTGGTGATTTTTAAGGTAAAATAATTTTATCCTATAGAATTTGGGCAAATCATTTTTAAAATAACGAATCTCATTTTTGGAAAAACCATGGAAAATTAGCCCATGAGAAAAATTTAGCCCCTAAAATCATCCATGTTGTGGACTTAGACTCATGAACCACCCCAGAGAGCCGCAGAGGGGAGGACAACAACAGCAGCAGGGGCATAACCTCGATTTCATCTGAAAAGTTGGGAAACTCACCATCCCTTATTTCGATGGATCATCCAAATACACCTCCAGAGCTTGGGTACAGAAGCTAGACATTTATTACAAGCTCAACCAGATGACCGAGACAAAGGCCATCAGTTTCGCGACCTTACACTTGGAGGGTGAGGCACATGAGTGGTGATATCATGGATTGGTGACATTGGGTCACAGTCACATCACCTCCTATAGGGATTTTACAGATAGGCTCATGGATAGGTTTGACAAGATGGATCCCGAGATACACTTCAGAGATCTAGCCCAGTTGAGACAAACTGACACAATAGAGGCATCTAACATAGAGTTTCAGCGGGTAGCCATGGTAGTGACAGATATATCAGAGCCTAGGTTGATCATGCTATTCAAAGAAGGACTCACAGAGCCTTTGAGAGGATGGGTGAAGGCATATAGGCCTCCCACTTTGCAGGATGCCATCCTTCGCACTCGAGATCTGGAAGACTCAGTGCCAAAGACTAAAAATTTCTCCAAACCATTTTTGCCCCAGAGGGATCAAGACAGGAAGCCATTCCAGAGAGAATGGAAGGGAAAGGAGAAGTTGGATGATGAGACTAGGCGAGATATTATGAGGAAGAAGCTTTGCTTCAACTACAAATATCCTTGGGTCCCAGGCCACAGGTGCATGGGGAAGGGAGAGATTCATTATATTGAGGTAGCATCAGACAATGTGGATAGTGAGGAGGAGGATCAGGACAGTGGATCCACTAGTTCAGAGGAGGATTCAGCACCAGTAGAGGAGCAACCTCCCCATAGACCAGCGACATCGGCAGGAGCCCATCCTCCAATAGTTCCACAACTGCCAGAACAGGATAACAGGAGGAAACCAGGAAAGGGAGGTGTCATAGCAACCCTTTCTGGTGTTCCCAGGTATGATACCATCTGTATCAGAGGGATTATTCAGGGGAAACAAACAATCACCCTGATAGATGGTGGGGCCACCCACAACTTCATCGATGCTTCACTAGTATCGAGATGGGCACTTCAGATAGAGGAGTTTGAGGGGTTTGATGTTGCGGTAGCAGATGGCCACACATTGGAGTGTCTAGATAGAGTTCCAAACTTAGAGATGAAGTTAGGCAACTACACAGTGAGAGACACATTTTATGTGGTTGACCTATCAGACATAGATGTGGTGTTAGGAGTTCAGTGGATGATTACCTTGGGAAAAATCACTACCAACTACCAAACCTTGGAAATGGGATTCAAAGATCAGGATGGGAAGAAGGTTGTTCTAAGATGTATGTCAATAGGAGCACCCAGGAAAGTTTCATCCAAGAGGATGGAGAGGATATTTAGACATGGGGAGGTAGAATATTCCGCAGAATGCTTGATCACTACTCAAAAGGATTCAGAAGGTCAACAACAATACCATATAGAGATCAAGAATTTATTGGGATGACATCAGCAGGTCTTTGAGGCAATTCCACTAGGGATACCACCTTACAGGGGGTTTGAGCACACCATTGAGTTGGAGGAGGGGGGAAAACCTATGATAACCCCCCCTTATTGTCATCCTAGGAGGTTCAAGGATGAGATAGAGAAGGCAATCAAGGAATTTTTGGCGATGGGACACATCAGACCGAGAAGTATCCCATTTGCTTCTTCAGTTGTCTTAGTTCTGAAGAAGGATGGTACCATGAGGATGTGCATTGATTACCGAGACTTGAACAAGAAAACCATCAAGAACCGGTACCCTATCCCACTCATTGACGAGTTGATGGATGAACTACATGGGGCAGTTTTCTTCTCAAAAATTGCTCTATGCTCTGGATATCATCATATCAGCATCTGAGAGCAGGACATAGAGAAGACAACATTTCGATGTCATCTTGGACACTTCGAGTTCCTTTTGATGCCATTTGGGATAACCAATGCACCCGCTACATTCTAGTCTTGCATGAACCATATATTCAGGGATCAGTTAAGGAAATCATTCTTTGTTTTCTTCTAAAACATATTGATCTATAGTCGGTCATGGCAAGAGAATATGAGGCACCTGGATGAGGTATTGAGCATCATGGAGGCACAATCATTATATACCAAATAGTCCAAGTGTGAGTTTGGTATGATAGAGTTTCTTTACTTAGGCCACATCATCAGTGCATAGGGGGTACATGTGCACCAAGAGAAGATCAGGGCCATTCTGGATTGGCCAACGCCCGAGAACGTGAAAGAACTGAGGAGCTTCTTTGAGTTGTGCAATTATTACAGGTTGTTCGTCCAGGGTTTTTCTCATCTTGAAGCACCGCTGACAGATCTTACCAAGCATGGGGCCTTCATATGGACCGATAAATCATAGGAAGCCTTTGATCACATGAAGGAAGTCATGGGCACTTGTCCAGTGTTGGCACTACTAGACTTCACCTTGTCATTTGTACTAGAGTGTGACACATCCGGCGAAGGAATCGGTGTAGTTTTGATGCAGGGAGGACACCCCATTGTATTCAAGAGATAGAATCTTAGTCAACCTGAGAGGTTGTACTCCATTTATGACAAGGAAATTTTGGCAATCATGCATGCCTTGACCAAGTTCAGACAATATTTGGTGGGCAAAAAATTCATGGTCAAGACCGATCACAACAGTTTGAAGTATTTCCTTGAGTAGAAGGACCTCAGTGAGAGCCAACAGAAATGGGTGATGAAGGTACAAGCATTTGAATTTGACATAGAGTATGTCAAGGGGAATAATAAAATTGTGGTTGATGCACTATCGAGGAGACCTGCGACATGGTCTTTGATGGATAATTCAGGAGATTGGAAATCCCACTTGTTAGTGGAATATTCCAAGAACAAGTTCGCTTGTGAGGTGATGGATGGGAAGATACAGGATGATCAGTATAGGTTTGTTGTGCCTCTTTTTTCACCTAAATGAGAAAAATGAAGGTGCTTACAAGCCAGTTGGGTTAGCTAAGAAAGACAACAGTAAAGGAAAGGGTTAGAAGAATAAACATAAAAGACTATGCTAAGAATTAAACTAGGAAAGGAAAAAACAACTAAACTATTGTCCATAAGGACATAAGAACAAGAAACAAACAAGACTCATGTCACCAATGGAAAGGATTGTATTAGTGAAAAGAAAACACCAAAGAGAAAGGGGACTTTGGGTCCCTTCTTCCTCCAAGGGAGGGCTCTTGGACCCCCAAGATTGAGCTCTTCTTACAACTTGGAAACTTGAAAGAAATGGTGACAGAATCCCAAGCTAACCCACTCAAAAGGTGATGTGGATTGCCCAAATGGAATGGTTCTAGTATGCTCTTGGTAAGAAAATAAGTTTCCCCAAGAGAATAGCAGCAGCATAACCTTGCAAATGAATTCCTTGAAAATGTAGTGCACCCATGGCCTTGTTTTATAGCACCACTTTGAGGTATTGTGCAACCAGCTTTTAGTGTGAAAAGGGGAAATTTAGGGCTGTTATCGGACAAATCGGTAGATGCAGACACTAACTGATCTCTCTAGATCCACGTAGATCTAGAACAAAACACACTAGAACATGACGCTTTCCTTAAGTTTTAAATATTGAATTTACAAACTAAAGAGGGGTGGGTTACATACCATTTAAATGTCGCTTCCTCTTGCCATCACCATCCTAGTTCATTTCCAACACTCATACAATGATGATCCTGCAAAATAATGCAACCAACCAAAGTGATAGGAATATCATAAACTCAATATAAACCTATGTATGTGATCAAGGAATCATACAATAAAACACAACAATCTTTATAGGAAAGAATCATATTAGTGTATCATATTAAATGTGAAAGAGAGATTACAACCATGGCCTTGATGTCGTAAGGTCCCTTACAACTGTCCTTCGTTCCCCACACACTTTCACTCCAAGAATTCTGAGAGCACAGATCTGATAATATTCACAATCTATCTTGACAAAGGAAAAACTCAAAACCACTCTAACCAAGCTAATAATTCCAAGCCAAATCCAACTTAGCTAATCCCAAAGATACAAAGCTCAAAAAGCCAACTTTCTCCATGAGATCTCCTCTCCTTTTATAATTTTAAGAGGATAAGGTGAGGAGGTTAGGATTATCCCACTAAATCATGAAAGCGAGTAAGATCCAAACCATTCGGATGCCACCTCACCATGGAAGTTTCTCTTTCTAGAAGATTCGAGAAAACACTCATTTTTCCCACGTGTAAGCATTCTCACACCCTGCCTATAGAGAAACCTGCGAACCTCTCGCAACCCAGCTATGGTGCAGCCTATGAGAATTAGGCATTCTCGCACCCTTGCTATAATGCAGCTTGCAAACTTATTTTTTTATAGGGTTTTTACAAAGGAAAATGCAACTTCTTTTCTCAGGAAAAGTTCTTCTCCCTTCTCTCTTCAGGAACTCAGGCCACTGACCCCTCTGAAGGCAACATATAGGTTTAAATCATTAATGGTCATAGGGATGATGAAATTAATGTGTAACATAGATCCCCCCAAAGTATGAAGTTAGAACAGAGTGATAGCTAAAATACTTTGTCAAGTGTGTGTAGGGAACAAGGAACAGTCGGTCGGAAACCTGCCAACAAATAAGGAAATACAGTACAATAATATATCATCACTGAGGTAGGCATTCCCATACTCAGAATACAAATGAATCAAATCATAAATGCTAACATGTGAATATCCATGTCAAGTAAGACAGGTTATGGCCACCAAACATACACTGTGGATCCATGCCAATATGACTCAAATCTGAACATAGCCACCAAAAATAAACTGTGGATCTATGTGTCAAAGTTTCAAATTTGAACATAGCCACCAGACATGCAATGTGGATCTATGCAATAGTACACTGAATATACTCCAACACAACCTGAATCTGTCAGAAAATATCCAGGGTCTTCATCTCCACCAGTATATAGTACGAATCTAACCATGTGAATACATGTGTCAAAGTCGAACATGGTAGAAACCACTTGATTACCGATCATTAGTGTATACCGTTAACAAGTGCAAGGGAAATCAGTCCAGGGATTATTTTAGGGGCTAAATTTCGCTCATGGGCTAATTTTCCATGGTTTTTCCAAAAATGCGATTCGCTATTTTAAAAATGATTCACCCAAATTCTATAGGATAATATTATTTTACCTTAAAAATCGCCAAAAATTTATAAAAACTATATAAAATACTCATAAATTTGAATATTTTTTAAAAAATATCGCCAAACATTTATAGTTGACACATGAAGGATTAGTAATATTCACTAAGGTTTCTACGTTTTAAAATAAATTCCCAAGATTAAAATCATCCCTGATCACCATTAATGTCAATGACTCCCAAGGTACACTAGTATAATCCAACGAATGTGAATCAATGAGATGAGGTCGAACACTCGATGAAATCTCTCGATTAGGGGTTGATAATGAAAACCCACTATTGAAAGTGAGGAAACCTGCCATTGAGGCATGCAAGTTCCAAGGTACCAATTTTTCTAAGTCTAATCCCTAGATAATAAGTTGAAGTCGACATGAAAAGACTCGTCACAGGAGGGCCTTAATGTATCCCACATCAATGACACGAAACAAGTAACAAGATTTGATGTAGGTCAGAGTAACAAGTGATTCAGGACTGACTCAGGGATGGATGACGCAATAGAAGGCTTTAAGGACTACAGAAATGGACGACGCGATAGAAGGCTTTCCGAGTTGAATTTCTCTTTGAACATATTGACGACATGACAACTGTCTTGGAAATACTGACTCAACAACAAGGATCAGAGACCAATTTGTAATCTTATAGGAGTATGATCAGGAGACAAGTGGATTTTCCAACCTAGACACAAGGCGAGTGAAAGGGTGTCATGTTCAAAAGTGACTCTTCCATGGAATACAGGTTTAGACATATTTCTTTCCCAATTTTTTCCCTCACCATTTCTGGTGAGTACCTCTTTATTTTTACGCAAGCTTGAGGAGGATAACATATGCTTGTAATGTAATATCATCCTTCAAATGAGACCTTCGGAGTATTTTTAACAAACCCTAGGAAGGAGTGGTTCAGTCCCACATGGGCCTTTCAATGTTTGTTTTATGAGTCCAAAGAAAGAAAATCAAGGGTTTTTCATGTTTATAGAGTCTAAAAAACACTTAAAGAGAACTCTCTCAGTTCCTTTTTCGTAAAGTAGTCTGATGAGACCAAAAAAGAGATAAACTATCACTCAATAGATGTT
>JZKD02S1749077.1:354270-369146 GCA_000966675.3 Picea glauca | reverse complement strand
CCAGAAGGAAAAATTCATTCCATCAAATAGAGGAGGCCTAGTGACTGAAGTCCCTTCATGTCTTGTCATGTTTAAGCTCTAGGATCTACCCTTAGATAAAAGGGAACCTGGCTCTTATACCAATTGTTGGACAACTAAGAGGGGGGGGGGCTGAATCAGTTGTTACCGTGCTTAAAAAATTATGCTTCTTTTAAACTCTTTGCAGAAACACTGAATGATGATCACAATAATGCAGAGAAATAAACAATGGCACATTCAGCATTAGTCACATATATGAGAAGGAAACACCAACTCCCTGGTTTCTCTAGAACCAACTAGAAGGAAGCACCAACTCCCTGGTTTCTCTAGCACCAACTCCCTGATTGTTTCCAGCACTAGCTGGATGGAAGCACCAACTTCGAATCATACAGGCACCAACCTGTATAACAGAGAACAAGAGTTCTCCCTTGCACCACCCTGCCACCCTGGTTTCTCTGGCTGCAACCAGATGGAAGCTACAACTCCCTGTGTTCAAGCACCCACTTGAAACTATGATGACAACAATCCTCCCTAGCACCTCCCCTCCACCATGAAGCGTAAATATTTGCTACTGAAACTTATTACAGTGATATAATGTTCAACAATTGCTTACCAGACTCATCACTGTTCTGCTACATTTTGTTGCTATGTCTGCCTCACTGCCTTCCTGCACACATGACTTGTGCTATCTATTCTTCTACCATTTATACTCTCTGCACCATGTCCCTTCAATGCAACCTTCCTCTACTGTGTATTTCTACTCTTGCTCTCTACCTCCTTGCTCACACTTCAATCCTTCTACACAGCGACCACAACAACAACAACCTTATCTCTTCTCTGTACCATGTACTTATAGCTTCTGTGCACCTTGTGCATGCAATGTGCGCAATGCCTCTACATAATCACACCACGTCGATATCCTCCACCTCTCAAGTGCTCTGCCTGATCATCGTGGTAACTCTCCAGCTTCTCTGGCGGTTTTCCCACGCGTTCAACATCACTGGGTGTTATGCTGAGATTCCTCAGCCTCTCTGGCAATTGAGACTATTCGTCTTCTCTGGCATAGTCAAGATTATCCTTTATGTTTCAATTACAGGCTCCAACCCTCATCCAGCTGTCAATTTCCTCCACGAATCGTCTTCATTCCACTGACAGATTCCTTGTAACTCTTCAGCTCCTCTGGAAATCACACAAAAGTCTCTTCGTATCCTTTGGTAGAAACCATCAATGGTTTCTAGCAGTTACACTGTGAGGATCAATATTAGCCCTTCGATCATGCTCATGTTCACCTACACTGTTGGATTGATTCCATGGTATTTTTCATTCATTTCGACATTTCGGCATTCGACAATTCGACATTCGTGTGACCATGCATCTCGACATTCCTAGTCACGATCCCCGAAACGAAGCTTGGTTGCTCTAGCTCTTTCCTCCATCTCTCGCTGATGTGACCAAGGGTTGTGACCACAGCCTTATGCATAAGGCGATTTCGTGATTTCGCATTTCTTGAGTCTGGAGATGAGGCATCTCAACTCTCCAAGTCACTATCCCCGATACCCCGAAATGGTGTGGGATCAATGGTCCTGATCAACACTTGATCTGACGATTCAGATCATTTCACGATTTTGCATATCGCGATTTCGACATTCCTGTGGTGAATGTTCTTGTCACTTCCAAATCCCGATCCATGAAACTCCGTAAAGAAGTCGTATCAATGGTCCAGATCACATCTTGATCTAAAGGTTGCAATTACGTCACGATTTCGCATATCGCGATATCGAAATTCTTGATGTTAACATTCCTTGACATCTCCAACTCTCGATCCTCGAATTCCTGAAATGGACTTGGATTCAACGGTCCAGATTCAATCTTGATTCAACAGCTGCGATTGAATCGCAAATTCGCATATTGTGATTTCGACATTCTTGTTGCGTTGTTTTCTTTGACATCTCCAACATGCGATCCTCGAAACTCCGACATGGTGTAAGTATGGTGACATCACATGTGTTAAATAACTGCCACATGTCACCCTGATTCATGACTTACATGTGCTTGGTATCTTGAATCAGTCTGACACTTGTCATTACCTAGTTGTGCCACGTGTTCCTAGCTGACGTGGTTTGCTGACGTGAGTTGGATCGACGGTCCAGATGTGATCTTGATTTGACGGCTCAGATTACGTCGTGATTTTGCATATCGCAAAATCGGGATTTCTGTGGATTATATTACTTGTCATCTCCAACTCTCTATCCCCAAAGCTTCGACAGAGAGTCGGATCAATGGTCCACATAACCGCCTGAGATGGATGGTCCTTCTGCTTTCGGGATTTTGTGAGCCCTCTACTCCTTGCACTTTAAATATCATGCAGGTTCTCCTCGATCCAGTGGTGGTTGGACCCTGTGCTCAGATCTAACGCCTGAGATATATCCTCCTCTTCAGCATGCTCTTCTTGTCTATATTCAGATCTGACGGCCCTCATTCTGTCAAGAATTTTGGATGGGATCCAACGATCAGAAATTCTGCACAAACTTTACGGGACTTCATCATGCATGATCAACAGTTTAGATCAATCCTCGATTTGATGACTGAGGATTGTTGCGTTTAGACAATTGTTGCGTTGTTGGTCTTCCTGAATATCACTGCGTTGCTGATCATCGCTGTTGTACTCAAGCCATCATCTTTGTTGTACTTGCCATCAATGACAAGCATACGCTGTGTGTAAAACATACCAAACATCCTCTGCACTATCTCTTATGATCTTATCAAGGTTTCTCTGCAGCGTCTTCCCAAAATACTTTCGGTGCCCATCTGTTAAATTATTCCTGTACTCATGCCATCTTCATTTCTGTACTTGCCATCAATGGCAAGCATATGCTACCTGTTAAACATTTCCAACAATCACAAGTGTTTCACTTTTGTCACAAGTGTCATAAATGTCACATTTTAGCTCTACATATGTCGCATTGTGAATGATACCATTGAAACACTTGATACATCCTCTAGAACATGTTGGAAGGAGAAACCACATCATTTGACAAACTAAACAAAATTTGTTTCCTTGAGAATTGGCCATCTTGATGAAATTTTTGGAAATCAACGCTTCCCTGCTCATATGCAGGGAGCGTTAACACTCTCTATCCATCTAGCAGGGAGTGTTGCATCACTATGTTGCTTGTTTTGAGGGAGCGTCGATTGGTTGAGAAAATGATGGGGATAAATCCCCCTTTTCTCTAAGGACAACTAGAAATGATTCAAGTTGGTTGGTTGGAATCTAAGCTTTAGGCTGCATCTAAGGGAGATGCCACAACTAATGGAGTCATATCCTAAACTTATCCCAAATACAACCAAGGTGGTTGAACCTATCAATACCTATAAAGGGAGGAATTATCATGGTGAAGAGGGGGAGAATAATCAACAAAAGTATTGTCACTTTGATCATGTATCTTTCAAGCAAGGGTTTGGACAAGTAGGACTTGGAGAGGTTGATGCAAATGTATCTACATATTGTAAGTATATTTTTAATGTTTCCATTAATATATGCTTGGCCTATTTCCTTCAAGTTTGTGTATTATTTCATATGCTTGTCTATTATGGATGAATTTGGTTTAAACTAATCTTGGTAGAGTAGGAAGTCTTTGTTTTCTTCATTGTCCATTGAATTGCAGATATCGTGTCATGCTAAGGAGCTTGGAGATCAAGTTTAGATTGGATTAAGAGAGGACAAGATTTGGAAAAAGGTACATTGTACTTTCTTCCTCTCTTTCTTTTTATTAGCTTAACTATATTTAAAGGGATGTTAGTTTCCATTTGCATCTTTCTGTCTTGGTAGTAGGGTTCTAGAATCCAAGAGGATATTCACCTATCCACATGGGAATTTTCCTATAACAGAAATTGGTGACTCCACTGGGGATCGAAGCCTTCAGTTTTGGTTTCTTTTGTTGGTTTGTCTTTGATTTTTCCCCATCTTCATATCCCTTTTTCCAATTTTATCCATCCATACATCTGTTGTCTTTGCTGAAATTGTCTGACATAGTCTTTTGATCGAACTTCCTGAGTTTTTGAATTTTATGGGTTGTTCCCAAGTTTTCTCAGAACCCATACCCTCTCCAGTTACAATCAGATCAATGATTGCATGATCGATGCTCCCCTAGAGTGGGTTAGGGAGCGTTGTAGCTTTCTGGTGTTGTTATAGCCAGAGTGTTGATTTTTCCTCACCTTGAAAATTTGTTGATTGTCTATTTCCTGGGTGTAGTTCTTTGGTATTTCTCTCTAACTCAGATCATGTTCTATCATTTTATGTCTTATGTTAGTCTTGCAACTTGCTTCCTTTAACCTTTTTTTTTTTTCTTTGATTGGATTTTATTGTATTTCCTTGTTGCAAAATAAACCTTTTTTCTTCAAATTTGGGTTCGTTTTATTTCTTTTTCGCTCATCTGATCGATTAAAGATTGTTGTAAGGAAACTCAGGGATCTCTTTATTGTTTTAATTGATTTGTGACCTTCATGCATTTCCAAAAGATTTCTTAAGTGTGTTTTGTTTTTTTTGGTGTTTTTCTTTGGATCACTAGTTTGTCTTTCTGTCTCTTATTGATTGTTGTGAGAGTGCCTTTTGTTTATGTGATTTTTTTATCCAGTTGGATATTGGTGGCCACCCACCTATTCCAACTGGCTCCTCGTGTTCATTTTTGTTCAGCACGTCTTTTTGTACTGCTTTATAATTGTGAATTATACACTTATGTGGATTTATGAATCCTCACACATTCTCTAGGTGGATACAGGTGGCCTCTTGCCTAATCCAAATGGCCTATTTTGTATGTTTGCATGTCAGCACATATTGTTGTACTTTCAGGGACGTTTTGGGGCCCTAAACATTGTTTTTTGGCTCTCTATAGTCAGAATGTAGACAAAGTTAGATTCTGATGGTGGAATGTGTATTTCTCTAAAATACCTTTCCAGCGAGCTATCACGCGCCTAAAACAGAGGTCGTATGAAAAAGTTATGACCCTAGGAAGTTGAGGTACCAAATTACACCAACTTACCCATAGGGCCCACATGACTTTTGAAATTTCACCTTCTAGGGTTAGATTTTTGGATGTCTAGGGTTTTTGAATTCATGAGTAATATGAAAAGGGCCTATGGAGCCTCATTGTAATCCATTTCTACTTAGATTAATATGCATAGAATCCACATCTCTTCTCAGAGATAGCTACCACCATTCGAGCAAGTTTCAGTTCTGCAGTTTTACAGTTTCATCATATTTAATTATTTAATAGAATATATTGTCCACTTAATATTTTTGTTATTCTTCCTACATCAGTGTTTATGGTATTCAGTCTATAATCAGTTCATTCCTCTCTTAAATCCATATCAGTGGTATCAAAGCGGTCTGATCTTCATTTATTTTTCTTCATACATGTCCTTGACAAGGTCTGGGAACAAGAAGTTGGGACTCGAACCAATCGATCCATCACCATATCGGTCACACCGAGCCCAAAAACAACCCATGGGAGATGAAAAGAAAGATGATGGAATAGGAGATCCTATTAAAATGTTTCTCGAGGAATCCCTCATGCAACAAAGGAACAAAATGATGGACAAATTCACACATATCCTTCGACGGTTTCCCATGGGAGAAGCATCTTCATCAGGCAGCCATGAAACCCCCTTCAAGGTATAGGTAAGTTTTGATATTCCATTATTTGAAGGACTGTTAGATGTGGATGTTGTAGATAAATGGTTAAATCTGCTTGAAGGATATTTTTCAATCCACAATTTTTTCGATCGGGAAAAGATCACTTTTGCACTCCTCAAGGTCGTTCCCCATGTTAAAGACTGGTGGGATACCTACTCTAAGAAAAGGTTTGTGGAGTAATATATAATTTTTGTGGTGCCCCCTATATGGGATTCCTTCCAGGATGCCATTAAAGAACAATACTAACCTGTTGGAAGCTACAAGGACTAGTACACCAGATGGACCAAAGAAAGGGACCAGACAGTACCGGACTTCACCAATATTTTCCATACCCTCTGCACCAAATTGGGTATAAAATATTATGAACATCATATAGTGCTCAAATACCATGGTTGTTTTCATAGATACATTCAAACAGAAATGGAGTTCCTTGAAATCACCTCATTGGGCACAACTTATAGATACATTGTCAATATCGAGAAGAAATTTAAGTAGAAACGGCGAGAGTTTGGATATGAAAACCCCTCACAGCTGAAGAAAGGAAAAGGAAACCCAAACCCACACATTAGGGGACCAAGTCAAAATGGCTTCCCTCAAGACAATTTTTCCAAGCCACAACATAAGAAGGGAAACAAGAAAATGAAGAAGGACACGGGAAAATGGTGTGAGTACCATAAAATTACTTGGCGCAACACAGATGATTGTCACTCCAAGTAGTCCCTCATGGTTGAGATGAAGGTTTCTAAGTCAGAGGATGATTTTTATTTTGATTCAAATCCTGAAGGAGGGAAGAAGATTAGTGATGTTGAACCAGTGCCATGGTCGCTACCACCAAAGTCCGGCCAAGCGAACCAGAATAACGAGAGGAACGGGAACACCTCTTTCACTCGCAGATGTGGGTCAAGAGGGATTTGATTCACTTAATTGTCGATAGTGGTAGTCAGAATAACCTAATTTCAACAGAGGTCATCAAACGTCTGAGCCTGCCAATGACACTGCACCCACAACCCTACAACATCGGCGAGCTTCATCAAGGAAGAGATCTTCAGGTCATCCAACAATGTCGTCTATCCTACGACATCAAGACTTTCAAAGATGAGGTATTGTTTGATATTTATCCCCTTGAAGTTTGTGATGTTATTTTATGACAACCATATTTGTGTAAGCATCATGTTGTGTATGATTCTAGACCCTGTAGTGTTATTATTACTTTGGGTAGAAAATTGTACAGGATCCCAAAGGTGACACCACCTACTGCTATTTCTTTAATCTCTACTAAGAAATGCAGTAAGGTCATTTCACAAATCAGGAATTCCATCTTCTTTTTTATCCATGATCACAGTAAGTAGAAGGTCGTCACCACATCTATGTCCTCTACACAACACCTCTCTTTGCAGTAAAATAAAGTGGACGGGATCGTGGAAGAATACAAAGACATCTATGTCTCACCTACAAGGGTACCAACACACTGACAAGTCAAGAATCCAATTGATCTGACCCCCAACGCACCTCTACCTAATGGACTAGTATATCGATGCTCGATAATAGAGAATGAGGAAATCAGGCGTCAAATCCAAGAGATTCTTCAAAAGGGGCACATCAAGCCCATCTCCTCCCCTTGCGAAAGCCCTATTCTACTAGTGCAAAAGAAGGACGAGACTTGGCGAATCTGCATTGATTACAAAGCCTTAAACAAAATCATAGTTAGGAACTGCTATCCCATTCCCAGGATTGATGACCTTCTTGACCAACTCAAGCGTGAAAAATTATTTAGCAAGATTGACCTGAAGTCTGGTTACCACCAGGTTCCCATCGAACCAACGAATGTCTGGAAGACAACCTTCAAGTCTAAGGAAGGTCTCTACGAATGGCTAGTCATGCCCTTTGTCTTAACAAATTCACTAGCCACTTTCATGAGGTTGATGGACGATGTATTGATACCCTTCACCAACTCCCTTGTGGTAGTATATTTGGATGACATCCTCATCTTCAGCAGAATGTGGGAGGAGCACATGCAGCATATTCAATAGGTTTTGAGCACTTTGTGACAACACAAGCTTTGTGATAACTTGGAAAAATACTCTTTTGGCATGAACAGGGTCCAATACATGGGATACATTGTTGATGAGCATGGGGTACATGTTGATCTAGCTAATATCTAAGTCATCCATGATTGGACAACCCCAACCACACTAACCGAGCTTCAGAGCTTCTTAGGACTCGCCAATTTTTACCAACAGTTCATGTTGGGATTCTCCCATATTGCCTGGGCCCTCAACCAGGTGACCAAGGGTGATGGTAGGGCCAATTTCGTGTGGGGGAAGGAGCAGAAATGAGCATTCGAATATCTAAAACATCATTTGTGCTAAGCTCTCGTACTCTCCTTTCTCGATCTGCAACAACCATTCGAGATTGAGACTGATGCATTTGACTATGCTATGGGTGAAATTCTCACTCAACACAGGAACCCTCTGGCATACGATAGTGAAACACTCTTCGATACTTTCCGTAAATACCCCATATATGACAAGGAAATGTATTCCATTGTACAAGCCTGTCGTCAATGGAAACATTACATTATGGGGATAGAGATGATCATACACACTAATCACAAGCCTCTATAGTTCATATAGACACACAGGAAATTGTAGAATGACCGCCATCATAATTGGTCCACCTACCTACAGTAGTTCCATATCAACATCAAGTATAAGATAGTTATCTCCAATCGTGTCATTGACTACCTTAGTCGGCCTCATGTGTCTTCACTCACCACTGTGCTCCATTCCTGTGGACATGAAGCATCAAAGTGGCCCCAACTTTACCAGCAATATTAGGACTTCACCACCACATATCAACTCTTGGGTACAGGTGCCATTGTCACTGATTTTCACATTCAGGACGGACTCTTATGCCACCTGGGACATATATGTGTTCCTACAAGCGAGCATGCCAAGGTGATTTGGGAAGCCCACTACAGTCATGTGACAAGACATTTTGGTGTAGATAAAACTATGGTTGTCCTTCAGAAACATTTTTATTGGCCAAAACTTTGACTGGACGTCAACAAGTATATCATATCTTGCACTTCCTGTGCTATTTCCAAGATGACCATCAAGAAGCAAGGCTTATACACCCCTCTGCCTATTTCTAAGAAGTCATGGGAGTCTATCTCCATGGATTACATGTCTATTTTATCGTCCACCAATAACAGAAATGACTGTGTGTTTGTGGTCGTTGATCAGTTTTCGAAGATAGCCATCCTCACAACCTATAAGAAGACTGTCACGATGACCGATACTTCCAAGATATTTTTCGAATGAGTTTGGGTTCACTTTGGGATACCACAAACCATCATATCTGACCAAGACAGTAGGTTCCTCAACACTTTTTGGTCGATTCTATGTTCTCTGTTGGACACCAAGCTCACAAAATCCACTTCTTTCCACCCCCAAACTGATGGACAAACCGAGGTCGTCAATCAGATGATTGTGCACATCTTGCACATGTAAAATTCTAAGCATCCTTGTACATGGGACGAGAGTCTCCCATATGTCAAACACAGTTACAATAGGGCTCTCCATACTTCCACCATCCATAGCCCATTTCAGCTGGGTCTGGGATTCCAACCCTTGGGACCCATTTATGTTGCACTTCCTCTTGCCACCGCACAAAAATACTCTTCTCATGATCAGTCTATGGTCGAAAAAGCCACCAGATTCATTTATCACATTCATCACATCCGCCAACAGGTCCAAAAGATTTTTCATAAATCCAATGTTAAGTACAAGTAGCACCATGATAAACACAGGGTACCACACCAGTTTCAGGTTGGCGAAAAATTATGGTTACATTTGTAGAAGGAGAGTCTCACCGAGCCCCATCAAAATATTCAACCACTTCGTTATGGGCCTTACACTATCATTAAGGCTGTGGGTAGCAATGATTTTGAGCTCAACACTCCACCCTTCCTTGGTCTACATCCAATATTCAATGTGGACCTCCTTCGGCCATATTTTCCACCATTATTGGACACCTCTGAGATCCTCGAACAATTGACACCAACAGAGCTCAACCTTGACTGCATGGAACAAGCATCCACCTATTAGATAGTGGACACACAAGTCAAGGGAACTCACCGATAGTAGATCCAACTTTATCGGGTTGTCAAGGTAGGGCAATTCCTACACCAAGGCAAGTGGCTCACCCAGGGCCAAATCCAACAGAAATTTCCTCACCTGATGGGGGAACTCAACACAATGGATACCATTGCTTCCTAAGGGGGGAGGATCGATATAGATGGATATTGGTGGCCACCCACCTATTCCAACTTGCTCCTTATGTCCGTTTTTTTCAGCACGTCTTTCTGTACTGCTTTATAATTGTGAGGTCTACACTTTTGGTGTTGTCTGAAGCCTCACACATTCTCCAAGTGGATACAAGTGACCTCTCACCTAATCCAACTAGCTTATTTTGTATGTTTTCATGTCAACACATCTTGTTGTACTTTCAAAGCTGTTTTGGGGCCCTAAATATTGTTTTTTTGGATTTCCATAGTCAGACTATAGGCAAAGTCAAAGTCTGATAGTGGAATGTGTATTTCTTTGAAATACCTTTCCAACGGGATATCACGCGCCTAAAACGGAGGTTGTATGTAAAAGTTATGACCCTAGGAAGTTGAGGTACCAAATTACACCAACTTACCCATAGCGCCCACATGACTTTTGGTGTTTCACCTTCTAGGGTTAGGTTTCTGGATGTCTATGGTTTTGGAATTCATGAGTAATATTAAAAGGGCCTATGGAGCCTCATTGTAATCCATTTATTCTCAAACGGATGTGTGTAGCAGCCACATCTCTTCTTAGAGATCGCTACCACCATTCGAACAAGTTTTAGTTCTGTTGTTTTACAGTTTCAACCTATTTCATTATTTAATAGAAGATATTGTTCACTGGATATTTGTGTTATTCTTCTTATCTATATGTTTCTGGTATTCAGTCTAAAATTAGTTCGTTCCACTCCTAAATCCAGATCATTTTTTCTTCCCATTTTCCAAAGTCACAATAGTGAAAAATCTTTTTATTATTGAAATAAGAAGCATTAAATGAATCATTCAATTCACATTTACAATCAAATGAAAGGATAATTTTTACAATTGGTTTTTGGATACCGGAAAATATTTATTTATAATTTAGGACTTAATTGGTTTCTTGTTGAAAACAAATTGCATGAAATTTTTGCATTCTTGTGTTTGGTAGTGAAAGAAAGAAACTCTTCTCCTTCCCTTAAATAGAAGTTCATTGAAAGAAACGTTTTCTTATCATTATTTTACTTCTTTGGGATTCGAGTCACAACATCATTCATTTCACTCTCATTCACCTCTATGTAAAGAACAACCACTAAAATCAACGCTAATTAAAAATCAATCTAGAAACTTTTTCTTTTTTAAGATCTTTACACCAACAATAGACTAGGACTAGCGCTTTGGAATAGGTTGTGAGAATAACTCTCCAAAGAATTCAATACAAACTCAGAATCTTATGATAGGGAGAGTAAATCCAATTTCCGTATAAGCATAGTTGGGATCCCCCTCTCACATAGGGGTTACGCATGAGGTCGCGTTCGAGAAAGCAATGGAGATTATCCCTCGAAGGTTTAATCATTCATAGTAGTTATATTGTATATTGGGAGTTCTTCTTGAGGTTCAACTGTCTTCATTTGGTCTCAGTGCTTCATGAATTCCGAATCTGTTCGGGGTCTTATGGAGTTTTACCATTCCACTTGTCCTCAGTTCTCTTGAAGGATTTCAAACTTGATATCCTACCCATACGTTCGAACTCAACTGTCGATTGTACCCGTCCAGAGGATGACTACGAGTTTTTTTCCTTAATAGCCATAATATTTAGGGTCCTTACATGAGGTGAATGAAGGGAAGTCTTCATTGTACCTGGAACAGACGTTGGTCAAACTCACTCGGGCTCCTTGGAGGGTAACCCATGGGTAAAACCATGAGGAAGATTGCACCAAGGTGTAAGTCTGTTAATAAGTTTTCCAACAAAACTTATCCACCCGCTCATATCCTAGCCCCTTCTCAATTTGATCACGGTATGTTGGATTTCATCACCAACTAGTATGTTCATTGAGAGAAGGCATTGTTTGGTTGTTAGTTTTTTATAGATTTTTAGCGAGTTTTGTTTATTTACTTAATTTTTTTTTTAAATTGAGACTGTAGACAATAAAGGTCTTCGTATATCATGTAGGATGCAAGGGATTCCTCCCGAAAGATACAGACCCTTACCTCCCAATTCACTTGAATATTTTTACCATGAAGTGGTTGAGAATCATTCGGATGTTGGGAGTGCTACTACTCCTTTGTTAGCAAATCACGAAAGAGCCTTAGTTATGGCTGAGGAATATTCCATTCTTCCTATTAACCCTGTGTCACAATTTCCTCTCAATCCACTCCTTCTCTGATTAGACTCGTTAAGTAACGTCATAGAATAATATTTCCCTCATCTATCATCAAGGCCATACAATGAGACATAGATGGAATCCACACAACCAGATTTTAATGATGAGTACATGACCCATGTCTATTATAATGACATGGTAAATATGCAACAAACCCCTGTTCATTCTATATGGAGAACTCCATAGGGACATGAACTTTACGAAAAATTCAATTTCAGTCGACCACCTTTTTACCCTCTTACCTCTGTTGGTGCCGAGGCAGGACTGTCCAATCATACTATTGACCGTCCCATTGAACAAGTAGTCAATCCTACTACCATGCCAGTACAAGTTCAAAGTAAAACCAGATTCATATTGCCTATTCATATACAAGGTACTTTGAAAGTTACTCCTACCACACCACCTCTTCAACCTACAACTCCTTATATTCCACAGAACCTTGTTGGGACACCTGTGCATCACAGAATGCATAACCCTACCATACATGCACACTCAACTATGGGATAAATCCTGACTAGCGGAAACCATCATCTAGCAGACCCATCTATCCCAGGGGATAGCCCCCCTTACACATATCCACTGGGGAGAAACTCCCTTTTATTGGTCAAACCCTAGTTGTCACCCAATCCATGGTAGGGGGACAACCTTATTTTTTTGGAAACCCTCCATAATCCTGGAGACCACCCTAAGGAGGTACGTTTCATCAAACATATCAAGGAGGGTCATCATACCCTAACCCAAAAGGAGGAATATTGAATCCTAATCCTTCTTGATTACATTTTGGACAACCTTTCCCGGGGGTCCTGAATTTCACTTGGGGTCCTCAAGGACAACAATCTTATCCTCCCCAACGGCTAATGTTTTACCCTCCTTAAGGACAAACTGTTTACCCCTTTCAAGGTAAAAATATTTATCCACCTTGGCCTAATCAAATGACTTATCCTCCCATAAGCTATATTGTTTATCCTCCCCAAAACCAAATGGGTTTCCCTTCTCCTTTCATGAATGTTCCTCAACAGATAAATCCTACCTATACTGGCCAACAAAAATAGTACACGGGAGGGCCTACTTCCTACAACTATCCATCTAAACCAATTTATGGACCTACTGGTGTCCCTATACCACACCAGTATCATCCTTAGGTCAACCGAAAACTACCATTCCTATCCACACTAGATCTGCCAGATTTATCATGGTTGACAAATGATCCCATATTACACTTCCCTTTTTGGCCAATAATTCCTACTAAGTTACCTTCTGACATCCAAAAATTTGATGGTAAACCTGACGAATACCCTAATAACCATGTTATGACATTTCATCTATGGTATTCATCAAACTGACTTATGGATGATTCTATCTGGTTGCATCTTTTCCAGTGCACACTTACGAGTTCAACAACCAAATGGTACATTGAACTCCAAAGCGGTACTTTTCAAGATTTCAACTCCCTTGGCATGGATTTTCTCACGCATTTTCTAGTACCCATATGTTACAATACTAGGACAGAACTCTTGACCTCCCTTCATCAAACTAACTCTGTACATTTTTTTGATTGCATTCATGAGTGGAGACGACGATGAAGTTTGATCAAAGCGACCATTCCTAATCAATTATTGGCTGAATGGTTTACTAAATCTATTTTACCTCCAATTTATCATGATGTCACTATGGGTGGTGTTGTCACCAAAGAGGAATCCATTTCCCGTGCTCAGTACCTGGACTTGGTTTATTCCCAATCTGGTACTTTGTATGAATTGATACTAAATTCTCTGTGCATGTCCACCGATCCATCAAAAACATCTTCCACAACTCATGCAGATGGAATTATCGATGTCGTCAAAACCCAATCTCCATCATAGTCGGTTGGCTCCGCTAATCGCTTCATTCTTGCACTTGCTACCGGTTTGACTTCACTCTAATCTGCCTCCCCCCTGACTCAAATATCTGAGGTGAATGCAGTTCATTCTTCTTCTCCACAACAATCAGGGGGGAAGAAGAAAATGAAAAATAAATGAAATAAGAACAATAATCACAATGAAAATCCAAAAACACCAACTCAAGCAATTGCTCCTGAGAAACAACCAGAATGAAAACTGAAATTTTTGTGTCTCATTTGTGGTGGCGATCATTACATGCGAGATTGTACTCATCACGATGAAGTTGCCAAAAATTTCAAAGGAAATTCCCAACCTGTTGTGTTGACACAACCTTTTCCTTAGCAATAGTCCATGGTTTTGCAAGCCTCTGCTCCTCCAGTAGGTGGAAATCCAAATCACCCTCCTAGTGAGGAAGCTTCATCGAGTTCCCACATTTATATGTTTAATTGGATTGATTTAACCACTCGTACTATAACATATGACACTTTTATTAAACCAGATAAAGAGAAGATCGCTAATGGTACTACATCAAATCCACCTTCCACCAACGTTACTCCTCAATCTGGGCCACTTCAGATTGAGAAACCTATTTTCAACTCTATCTTACGTCCTCCCAAGAACACTATTCGAAAATAAACTTTTAATCCTAGTTCACGTGCCACCCAAAACTAAAATATCATTGAATATTTGGCTCAAGCACTGTGCAAGATACCAGATATATAAAATATGCAGAACATAAATGAAATGCTAGAAATGACAGAATAACAGTAAAATATCCAGCATAATCTTCACAATACACAGAAATGATATACGAA
>JZKD02S1749077.1:300847-332901 GCA_000966675.3 Picea glauca | reverse complement strand
AGCTCAGATTTGATGGTCAAATCAGGTTGGGAGCTGGTCCATAAGTGGTTGGGAGGCCGACCAATTCAATAAATGCATCGTTTAGCAGGTGCGCGGGTTTGTTCGCTAACAGTCGTGCATCGTGTGCGCATGTGCGCATTATACGTTCTTGTTCCGCGCATATGCGCACGCACCCATCTTCTGTAAAGCGCCGTTCAATTTTTGGTTACTTTGTATAGTTTTTTACCCTTTTGCAATGCTGTGAAATTAATCCAATGCCATGAATGACTTCATTCCTGTTTTGACGATGTTGAGTTCTTGTCACCATGTGTAGACGAAATTTCAGTGATAACACTTACGAAAGTGTAGGAGTAGGTATTTTAAAAGACTCTTCACTTATGGGTACCTTTCCTACACCGCTTCTTCCTAGCTGGCAACATATTTCCATGATCAATATGATCTCGACTATGGAATATCAATCCTTCGAATCATCTGATCCATGGATTGTTCCTATTCCTTTAGAATTTGATGCACTAGGTGACATTATGCCACTTAGTCCCACCGAGGCTTCATACGATGCCATCCAATCTGCCTCTCCCTCACCAAACGACCAACATCTATTGGCGTCCACCGCTTACTTGTTTCCATATTGTTTGGATTCCCTATCCTCTACTGTCGATTACATCCTCTATATTTTTCCATCAGACGAAACCATTATGGAAATGATTAGTATCGAAGAGGTACGTTGGGATGATAACCATCATCATTCATATTTGATTCCTAGTATGGATTAAATTGAGAAATATATACACTCTATCTTTCCTAACCGTGTTGTCGATTCTCCCCAATCTCCAATACTCACCTATGACACCATTTCCAAGGGGAATTTCGGAAACATCTCTTCTATGATTGCTATCAACATCTCGATGAAAGAAGTTATTGTGGAAAATGTTCATCTCAGTGCCAATTTTTCACCCGAGGAAGTGGAATATTATACCGCTTTGTTCAAAGAATTATGTGACATCTTCACTTGGAGTTACGAAGAAATTTCAAGGATCAATCCATCAATCATTGTGCATGAGATAAAAACTTACCCAGGTGTTAAACCTGTACAAAAAAAACTTTGCCCAATTCATCCTAATAAAACCACGACCATAAAGGAAGAAGTTGAAAACCTGTTGAAATATGGTTTTATTTATCATATCCTCTTGACTGAATGGGTTTCTAACATCCTTCTGGTCACTAAGAAACAAGGAACTATTCGTGTTTGCGTTGATTAAATGGATCTTAATAAGTCTTGTCCCAAAGAAAATTACCCTAGACCTTTCATTGACCAAATTGTCAATAATTGCGTTGGAAGCATCATTTTTTCTTTCATGGATGGTTTCTCAAGATACAATCAGATTGACATTCTATCGGATGATCAACATAAAACAACCTTCATCTTGACTTGGGGGAAATTTGCTTATCAAAAACTACATTTTGGTCTTAAAAATGTTGGGGCTACCTTCCAGCGGGCCATGTTGTACACTTTCCATGACATTAAACATATTTTGGAACCCTACCTCAATGACTTACCCACTCATTCATCTCATCGACAAGACCACATTGGTCACCAACGGGCCATTTTTCTTCGATGTCGATTTTACCACATCCATTTGAACCCTCACAAATGCATATTCATTGTCAAATCAAGCCGCCTCCTTGATTTCGTTGTCTCCAAATATGGGATTAGGGTGGATCCCTTAAAGTTTAAAGTTATTCTCTCTCTACCTGTAATGCTCCCCCAGTCGTCATCTATCCCAATGGTCTGGTAGATGCTACTGTGCAGAACAACATTCTCATACTTATTTATATATAACATGCATTTAAATCAAATTAAACACATTTAACTCTGAGTAAGCATAAGATTACTGCTAACATGCAAAATTAATGGGATAAACAATAATTTCATGATTATAGTGGAATACATGATAAATATAAGCAACACAGGCATGCAAAACATAATTTAAACATAAGCTGATACTTATCTTGAAACTGTGGTAATTACACCAACCACGTGCAGGCCTTCCACAAACCTCCCAGCCTTAGACCATGCTACTCATCAATATTAGTAGTGGGTCACCCCTGAGCTGGGACTAAGCTCCACCTAAGGAAAGGAATCCTAGGCTAGGCTGAGGTTACAGGGAAATCTGCACAGAATCTGTAACACCCCTTTTACTGCCGAATGGTTTTGTAGGTGTTACTACGCGGAAAAACACATACACATTCATTGTTGATTACTTGCATTTATGCAGTGAAATAAATTTAAGCTCAGAGTACTCATAAGAGATATTTTAACATAATTATCCATGGCAATTACATTAATCCAAATGCACAACAGAATGCATGATCATTTTAATACACGGAGATACAAAGCATATTGATAAAAGTGTGATAAAGCATAGATAACACTTATCTTGTAACAGTAGTGAAATCCACCAACCAAGTGCAGGCCTTCCACGATCCTCCCAGCCTTAGACCACACTTCTCATCAGCTCAACAGTGGGTCACCCCCGATCTGGGACCGAGCTCCACCCCAAGGCAAGGAATCCTAGGTTAGGCTGAGGTTACAGCGAAAACAACACAGAATATCTAGAAAGGTTCTTCCCAAAGATGTCATCTTATGCCCACTACTACCAGACTCTCATTCCCCACATGCCTATTCCACCTAGGGAGTATACACCTTCACACGCACAGTCCATCGGTGCTAAACTCCCTCTCCAGGTCTCGGAAATAGGCCGGATCAGGAAGTCTCCGAGCCTGAAGCTGGTGCTGGACACTCTCTGGAAGAAGCCTCTTCCAACAACATCCACCTCCCTCACCTAGAGAGAGATCCTACACAGGCACAATTACCAACCCCCCCCCTTGGAAAACAACTCATGCGCTAACTCATATATGCATGACTACATAGTCAACTGGGAATACAAACTCAGACCTCTCGAACAAGCTCCGCAATGGCAACTAGGTCTCCCAGTGTTAATTCCCAGAATTGCTCCAGGGACAATTTTCGCAGGGAACTACCCAGACTTCCCTCTCGGCCGAATGGCGTTTCCCATCTGCCCTGCATAGGATAGACTCATGCTCTAGTGTCAGGAATGCATGACAGACAATCCATGCAAGGGTCAACGCAGGTTCATACAGTTTAGAAGATGTACGGGGGTGTTTCTGTCGGGGTCAGATCTGTTCCTCCTGACAGTCCATGAGTCAAACTGGAGAAGAGAACCCCCAACACAGCTCATCGCGGATTTTATTGCGTGGTCAAGGTTGACACTGTCGCCCATGTGACTGCATGCGTTCCAGTAACGTGTGTGTTTCCCACCATTTGGAAATCACATGTCCTTCAAAAGGATTTAAGTTAAAACATATACTGCACATGTCTTTTTGGAATAATATTAAAATATTACTCCCAAGGCTTAAGCCTTCTGGGCTCAACACTTAGCCCCTTTTCTACCTCTAGCCCCTAATTCCTTGCCTACTCTATGGATGCTCAATCCCCCTTCACTCATTCATCATGGTCGATCTGTACATGGCAGTGTTTATATTTTATTAATCATTCTGTATATATATACGAATACATCAACAGGCTCCTGGCCTTCAACACTTAGGCTCCCTGGCCTATCAACACATAATCCTACCAATTACACAAAACTTGGCTCACCAGCCTATAAAACATAATTACAATTCCTTTCAAAACATGGTTTACAATGGGGCTCGGCCTTGGGGACACTACAATCCCCCTTCCCTTATTTTTGCATTGTCCTCAGTGCAGCTTTACACAGCATCTGCATGCCTTTCAAAATTTTCAAAAAGATGCAGGTACTCTGCCCGCATAACCTCTTCATGTTCCCATGTCGCGTCCTCAGGACCATACCAGGTCCATTGGACCTTTACAAGTTCTATAGCTCGATTCTGAAACTGTTTTCTTTTCCTGTCCAATATGCGCACAGGAAGCACTTGCAGGACACCCTCTGGTTCCACCTGAATCACATTCCAATCGATAACATGATTAGCATCAGGTACATATTTCTTAAGAAGTGAAACATGAAATACATTATGTATATTCATAGATGTAGGTAATGCAAGCATGTATGCAACCGGTCCAATCCTTTCTAGGATCTCAAATGGCCCACAAAATCTTGCTGCCAACTTGGCACAACTTCCCAGCTTCAGGGAACTTCTGTTAGTTCTCACTTTCAGGAAAACATGGTCACCCACTTTGAATTCTCTATGGGTTTTGTTACTATCAACGTAACTTTTCTGCCTGTCCTAGGCAACTTTCAGATTCTGTTTGATTTTTATCATTTGATCCTCCATCTCTTTGAGTAGTTCGGGTCCAACTACTACTATGTCAGCCGGATTATCCCATCTCACTGGAGTGTTTCACTTTCTTCCATAAAGCGCTTCGAATGGGCTCATCCTTAATGATGCATGGTACCCATTATTGTAGGAGAATTCTACCAAATGCAGGTAGTCCTCCCACTTTGATGGTTTATCCATCACATACATTCTCAGCATGTCTTCTATTACTCTATTTACTCTCTCTGTCTGTCCATCAGACTCGGGATGATATGCTGTACTAAAGTTCAGATTCGTTCTGAATCCCTTGAACAGTCCTTTCCATAAATTCGAAGTGAATTTTGGGTCTCTATCAGACACAATTGTCTTAGGAACTCCATGCAAGCATGCAACTTCTTTAATGAAAATATTAGCAACATCTGTTGCTCTGTGGGCGGTTTTCAGTGGAGTAAAATGGGCAGCTTTAGTAAGCTTGTCCACCACCACCATGATTGAATCATGCTGCTTGCTTGTTCTGGGAAATCCTGTGATAAAATCCATTGTTACCACGTCCCATTTCCACTCAGGAATAGGTAAAGGCTGCAACAACCCTGCTAGGTGTCTATGCTCAGTCTTAACCTTCTGGCATTCCATACATCTGGCGATGTATTCAGAAATTTCCTTCTTCATACCTGGCCAAAAATAATGGATTTTGACTACTGCCACAGTCTTCTAATATCCAGGATGACCAGCATAAGTCACATCATGCATCTTCTTTAGAATTTCCAGCTTCAATTCTCAGTCCTTAGGTACATACACTCTATTTTTATACAGAAGTAAACTATCAGTTCCTAAGGTATAACCTTCCTCAGTCTGTGGTCTCTCACATTGCTGTAGCTTTGCTACAAATCTTTTGTACTACAAATCAACATTTGCAGCTTCGAGAATTCTTTCTTTCAACTCAGTTCTGTACATGATAATGGTTGTAGCATGTAATTCATGCACTTTTCGGCTGAGTCATCAGCTACTTTATTTTCTTTCCCTTTGATATGCTTGATATCAAAGTCATATTCGCACAAAATCTCCAGCCATCTGATTTGCCTGGAATTTAAGGTTGGTTGTTCAAATAAATATTTCAGACTGTTATGGTCTGTTCTTAACTCAAATCTTTTGCCCATGAGGTAATGTCTCCATTTCCTCAAGGCATGGATGATTGTTGCCAGCTCTAAATTGTGAGTGGCATAGTTCTTCTCATGTTCCTTCAACTTCCGGGATTCATAGAAAACTACAAGTCCTTCTTGGCTGAGAACTCCTCCCAGCCCTTCCTTACATGCATCTGTGCACACTACATAATCCTTGTCTGGATCTGCAATCTTCAGGATTGGAGCACTAGTTAGCAACTTCTTCAATCGCTGGAAGTTTCTCTCACATTCTTCAGTCCACTGGAACTTCTTCCCCTTCCTTCGCAAGGAAGTGATAGAATGGGCTATCCTTGAGAATCCGGCTATGAACCTCCTATAATAGCCTACCAAACCCATAAAAGATCTAACTTCCACCACATTTCTTGGCGCTGGCCATTCTCGAATGGCCTGTACCTTTTCAGGATCCACAACGATCCCTTCTTCAGATATAATGTGTCCCAAGTAATGGATATGCCTTTGGTAAAAAGAGCACTTGCTCAGTTTTGCGTACAGCTGGTGTTCTCTCAACACCTATAGCACCATTCCTAAGTGTTTTTCGTGTTCTTCCTATGTATTGGAACACACCAAGATATCGTCCAAGAAGACTATGACAAACTTGTCCAGATAATTTCTGAACACTCCATTCATTAAGCACATGAAGACAGTAGGCGTGTTGGACAATCCAAACGACACCACTGTAAATTCATAGTGACCGTACCTTGTTCTAAAGGCGGTCTTTCTAATGTCTTCATATTTTATCCTCACTTGATGATATCCATATTGAAGATCTATTTTCGAAAATACTTTCGCATCCTTCAACTGATCAAAAAGATCATCAATCCTTGGTAGAGGATATTTGTTCTTGACAGTGACCTTATTCAGCTGTCGAAAATCAATGCACAGCCTCAACGTCCCATCCTTCTTCTTCACGAATAGGACCGGGGCTCCCCATGGTGACACACTGGGGCGAACGTAACCTTTCTTTAGTATCTCTTCGAGCTGCAGTTGCAACTCTTTCAGCTCTGGCGTACTCATCCTATAAGGAGCTTTCGAAACTGGAGCTATTCCAGGCATCAAATTTATAGAAAAATCGATGTCCCTCTTCGGAGGTAGTCCAGGCACCTCCTGAAACACGTCCTTAAATTCTTGGATAACACTATGGTCTTCCAAATTCAATACTACATCTTGGGATGCTTCTTCCACCCGAGCTGCAAACAATTGACAGCCCTTTCGGTAACATTTCTTCAGCTGCATGGCTAAGATTTCTCTAACATCCACGGCTCTGAGAATTCCTTGGATTGTTACCTGATTTCCCTCTTCGTTCAGGCATGTGAACCTCTTGTTACGTCAATCCAGAAGTGCATGGTGATGGTCCAACCAGTCCATCCCAATTAAGAAATCATATCAGCCTAAAGGTAAAATGTTCAATTCCACCCTAGTGCTCATTCCTTTCATGTCCACCGAACAGGACTTAACCAATTCAGTGACCTTCCTCTTGGTCCCTGTGGCTAACTGCACCAACCAAGACTTCTCATGTTTGTTCTTCATTAGATGCAAACTTTCCACCACTCTAGGATCTACATAACTATGGCTATCCCCCGAATCAATTAAAATAACAAGTGGTCGGTTGTTAATCATACCTTCCACTTCAATCATGTGCGATTGAAATTCTGCTTGCTTGTTGTCCAGGACTGCATAGATCCTCAACATTCTGCTGCCCATATCCTCCACTGTTTCATCTTGCTGAACAGTATGTACAATTCTCGCCTTATCATTTTTATGGGGACAATCTCTGTACTTGTGGTTTCCTTAACATCCCCAACACTGAATGGGCACCTGTCGTTGTCTGTGTGCACCCTCTTCAATCCTTCTCGGCTCTCTAAATGATGGTTGTCCCTGGCGACTGTTTCGAAAAAAGAAAGGCTTGTCTCCCTTCTTCCTCTGTTCTTTCTTAAACCTCTTCTGGTCATCCCAAGCCTTCCGAAAGGTAGGCTTCTCCTTTGGTTGTTTGTATAAACATTTCGCTTTTCTGATGGTCTCTTCCATGGTCTTAGGATCATCATATTGAATCTTGTCACTCATGAAAGGTGGTAGTCCACTCAGATACCTCTGAATCTTGACAGCCTCATCTTTGATGAATGGAACATACTTCAGTAGTTCTAGAAAACTTCGTTCATACTCATCAATGGTCATACTGCCCAACTTGAGTTCGAAGAACTCCTTCATATTTTTGTCATAGTATCTTTTAGTCAGGTATTTCTTCTTGAAATACCTCTTAAACTCCTTCCACATGACCTCTTTCTCTCTGATGTGTTGTACTTGCACAAACTGATCCCACCACATGGACGGTTTTCCTTTTAGCTGGTCCATTGCAATTCTACCTTCTGCATGGGCAGAATAATTCTGCAGTTGGAAGTATTTATTCATGCCCAACAACCATGTCTCGACATCTTCCTTCTTTTTATGTTCTCCATCGAATGTTGGAGGCTTAATCTTGTTCATCTCTCCTTTCAATTCCTCCCTTCCAGATTTCTGACATTTTCTGGTAGGTGATGGGCTTGAACTACTGTGTGTCTTACTATCAGAACATATTTGGGAGCGACTGTGATGTCGGCTGCCACTCCTCAATCTACTTCTTCTTCCATGGGTTCTGCGACTCCCCATCGTACTTGAGTCTCTTCCTTTCTCGAGTTTCTTCTCTATTCTTTCTGTTAGAACCCTATATAATAGGGGATCAGTGTTCTGAATAATATTTATATTTTCCAGGCACATGTGTTCGCTCACGACGCTTGGCGAAGGCGGCGAAAAGCGCACGACACTGACCAGGCATAAGAAAAGTGCTTGCGTGCAAGTTTCAAAGCGAGTTCTGGTGCATTTTTAAGCAAAAAATGGTGAATTGGTTTGAATGGCGAAATTTTTTACTTTGGTGGGTCAAATATAAGGTTGGGTTTACTCGCCAAAATTGGGTTTTTATAACTTATTTTGGTGAACTAAGCAAAAAGTGGCCCCCCTCGGCCTTTATGTAGAAGTTTTATGCAAAAGTTAAAAAAAAATTATTGTCCAAAATTTTATATTGGTCGAGGGCCAATCTCCACGCATTCAACACCAAGAGCAGAAACACAAGCCAAAGTCAGTGCAAACACCAAACCCCAATGCCCAAGCCTCAGGCTCGGGCTTGGGCTCGGGCTCACTTCATCGAATGCATATTGCAAACACGCCAATATATAAAGGTTTTAAAATCCCTGCTCCATGCGAATGTGGGATATTGTGCAGAGAATCAAAAAAATATATATAAACACAGCGACAGGTGTTGAACCAGCAGCGTTTAAAACCCTCTGCCAGGTGTTTGAAACCGGTTTCAAGGTGTCGATTGCAGCTCCATGCAACCTGTCAACAACAACGCAATACACAAGACATGAGTCCAGCTGAGATTTCTACCGAAGAGGCAACAAGGGAACAAAAGGAACTTCCTGAAATAATATATCTTGATGAATATATAGGTCCAGGAGAACAAACATTGGTAAACGCCGTATGAGGAGGCCATTTACAGTTGTTGAGGTCAAGGTTTTTGTACAAGCAGTTGAAAAGTTTGGAACTGGAAGAATAAATGGAAAACGCTTGTACACACTACAACGATTTCTCTACACCAGCGTAGGGAAGAACCTGTTCCTTTGGCGTTGTTGGATAGGGTTATTCGTGCACATTCTATTGAACAAAACGACAGTCAATGAGACACATATAGATGTGAGTAAGAAAGCTCATGATAGCATCTCACAGCCTGAAGCATTCACTGTTGATCCATATACTATATGAGAGGTAGATAGGAATCCTGAAACAAAAACAAACTTTCTGTCTCCACTGATGAAAATATGGAAGAGAAATATGTGGTTGAAAAAGAAATGTGCCTGCTGATGCTAAACCTCATTTTAAATTTGAATCCTCTACTGGTAATGATCATATCAGTCTATGAACAGGGAAGGTCAAAGTGTTTTACCCAATGGGCAGGGTTGAGAAACCTCATTTATCATTATCATGCTTTTCATCAAAAGTTTTAGCTGAAGTGAATGCATTTTTGAAATTACGAGCCAGTACCAAGGAATGCCAATGATGTCGATAAACATGGATTGTGTTTTGAAGCAAAAGGAGTAAATTAAACCTCCCCAAGGCAGACTGATAAACATGGCTTGTGTTTTGAAGCAAAAGGAGTAAATTCAACCTCCCCAGGGCAGACTGAGGACATCAGTGCTTTTAAGGATGAAATTCTAAGGCTTGTTTCTATGAACGGAGGAAAGTTACCCCCTGGCCATCTTGCATCTTATTATGAGAGGGCCTTCAAAAAAAAAAGACTTTGTCTGGTAAAATATGGTTATCGTAAGTTACAGTCACTGATTCAAGAGATGGGGGATCTATGTATGGAAGGGGATGGTCAGAAAAAGTATGTGTATATTAAAATTGCAGATACTTTGAATATTTCCATAAACACAAACGAAAATAAGAGGAAAAGAGAAAATAGTTAGAGAGACTATTCAGACAGAGATGTGTTTATCTGCATGCAAAACAAACCGATGATTATAGGATGGATGGCAATCTGGTTAGTTGGATTGATAGGTCGGATGCCAAGAGTGGAGAAACATATGCTAGAGTTGGAGCCGAAATTCAGTTGTGACGAACTTTAGCAACATTATTTCAAAGCTCTAATGATCAGTTTTTGACTTGACAACAGATGTTTGTAAAGATGGTAAAATATCTCATGTGATATATGATTTGCCATTTTATTCCTGCTCTGGTTAAGCTGCAGAATAGTTAGGCAACTTAAGTGCAGACACACAGGTGGCTTATTGACTCCAAATCTAAGCAAAATAAGGTTGGCAGTGTCTTCAGAATCTGAGGCAGCAACTACAGGGAGGTGGCAGAAGTTTCCCATTTTCAGGCAGTGGTTAGATGACTGAAACATGTGGCAAACAGGGAACCCGACTTCAACAGTCTCATCCACATATTTAGGGAACAATTATATAGGTGGCAGAGCAATCCCAGGCTCTAGAGGAAAATGCGACAATTAGCAAATGACAGTTTTCAGCCAGTCTCCAACAAAACCTCCAGCGTTCAGTCTATTCTCCAGCGAATTTTAAACCTCCATCAATATGCAAAATGTCAAGACAGCTGTTACAATTGTAAATCTCCCTTTAGTTTACTGATCGATTCGTTTTAGATGGAAATTGACATGTGTAGATTTTGGAAACTGTTTTCTATTTTCAGAAAACAGAGTCATGGACTCGGGTCTTGGAGGACAGTTAGAGATTTGTGTATTTATACACTTGTAAAGGATAGAATAGGGGTTCGACTGGGATTGAGGATGAGAGGGTCCTGGCAGTGAAGCAATTTTTTCTTGCTGGCTCGACCTGTGTGAGAGGTCCAGCCCTGTAATTTTCATTTTCTTTGCTGGATGAGGGCTGTGTTTTAGCCAGAGAATTTCTCTGTAATTTTTAATGATATATCAGTGATGTGCCTGCTTCTTTTACAGGATTCTTGTGTGGTGATCTTGGTGGAGTTTCTTCTTTGTTAATGTATTTCATGTCTTCTTCACAATTTGTTTTCGGTTCTTATTATCAGAAGGAGAGTAGTAGAAGCAGAATTTATCAGCAGATACTATGTTTCTCATCTTCTGATAATCTTTATGTTGATCTTCTAAAAGGATAGTTTAGGAATTCTTAGATGGTCCTTTTCCTGTCTTTTTCCTCACCTATTCCTTCCTCAAACCAATTCCGTCAACACTTAATTCGATCCAATATTGCTGCTACCTTGCCCTGTGAAAGGATTTTTTCCAAATCTGAAGATTTAATCACCTTGTTTAAAATGCAAACCCCATTTTCCCAATGGCCCTCCTTGCTGTCCCAAACTGACCATTTAAAAATCAAAACCCTATACTTTTATAACTAGCCTAAAATCCATTACAAACCAAGGTAAATCTAAAAGAGAGATCCCTCTCTAAGTCTTGGACGGCTTGATCCAAGACTCGAAGCGGTTCGAGGTTACCTCTGTAATTGCCTTAGCAGCCTTAGGCAAATTACAGAGCGCTAACATTTTTGGTGACTCCACTGGGGACATTCTCCAGAGCTGCACTTCAAGTTCAGATTTGACTTCTGATGGTGAACAGAAGCCAAACACAAGAAGGTTGTGCCATTCACCTGGCGACTCCATTGCTCAAGATCCCGTGCTTCAAAGTTCACAAGCGACTTCACTGCTGAAGAATCCAGATTTCAAAGCCTTGGTGATGCTTCCAGTTGACAAGGTATGTGGAAGATCCTTCATATTGTAAATCTATCAAAGATTTCAGGGATAAGTTAGCAGATTTTCCAAGTGAAGAAGTTTCGTTAACAAGCACGTTTCATTGTTGGAAATTAAAAAATGTTCCTCATGAAATTAAAATTTGTGTTCTCGAGTTGTTTGCTGAAAGACTTGAAAAAGATATTGAGCTTTTGAACATTCAGATTCAGTCTTGCAGTTTCCAACATCCAAAGCATTTTTAAGAGCAACTCACGTCTCCAAAACCAAAAGATATTGTGTCCTCCTTCGATTTTCTGATTGATGAATTTTTTGTTTGCAAGCATAAGGCTGAAATTGAAATGTTGCAGTCATGGTCTAATATGGAGGACACGGATGGGAAACTTATCCATGTTAGAATGTTGAATGAATACCTGAAGAATCAACCAATAGATCGTATATTGATTGACCCGGTTGCAAATTACATGGAGCTCTTTTTCAGTGTAACTGTGCAAACATGTTTTTCTTGTAAGAACCCAAGCTATCACCAGCTGCCAGTACATATTTCAGTCTTGATTTTCATCAAACATGATGAGGAAGCCGAATCATGGGATCAACTGTTGGGTTGGCTTCATTGGCACTTTTTTATTACCTAATTGAAGCAGTAACTGTTAGATTAGGGTAGGTAGGATGCCAATAAGCTCAACAGAATGAGCATCTTTTCCTTTTTGTTTCTTCATGGTTTTATTTTCAGTTTACAGTTTGGGGGCAGCCCAATGATCAGCTGGAAGGGCGAAATTCAGAGTTCATGGATTCTAGACACCTCCTTCGGAGCTATCTTCCCCAGCTGGAGCCTATGTTAGAACCCTATATATTAGGGGATCAGTGTTCTAAATAATATTTATGTTTTCTAGGCACATGTGTTCTCTCACGACGCTTGGCGAAGGCGGCAAAAAGTGCACGAAACTGACCAAGCATAAGATAAGTGCTTACACACAAGTTTCAAAGCAAGTTCTGGTGCATTTTTAAGCAAAAAATGGTGAATTGGTTTGATGGCGAAATTTTTTACTTTGGTGGGTCAAATATAATGTTGGGTTTACTCGCCAAAATTGGGTTTTTATAACTTATTTTAATGAATTAAGCAAAAAGTGGCCCCCCTCGGCCTTTATGTAGAAGTTTTATGCAAAAGTTAAAAAAAAATTATTGTCCAAAATTTTATATTGGCTGAGGGACAATCTCCACGCATTCAACACCAAGAGCAGAAACACAAGCCAAAGTCAGCGCAAACACCAAACCCCAACGCCCAAGCCTTGGGCTCGAGCTCGGGCTCGGGCTCGAGCTCGGGCTCGGGCTCACTTCATCGAATGCATATTGCAAACATGCAAATATATAAAGGTTTTAAAATCCCTGCTCCACGCGAATGTGGGATATTGCGCAGAGAATCAAAAAAATATATATAAACACAGCGACAGGTGTTGAACCAGTAGTGTTTAAAACCCTCTGCTAGGTGTTTGAAACCGGTTTCAAGGTGTCGATTGCAGCTCCACGCAACCTGTCAACAACAACGCAATACACAATACATGAATCCAGCTGAGATTGCTACTGAAGAGGCAACAAGGGAAAAAAAGGAACTTCCTGAAATAATATCTCTTGATGAATATATAGGTCCAGGAGAACAAACATTGGTAAACGCCATATGAGGAGGCCATTTACAGTTGCTGAGGTCAAGGATTTTGTACAAGCAGTTGAAAAGTTTGGAACTGGAAGAATAAATGGAAAATGCTTGTACACACTACAACGATTTCTCTACACCAGCGTAGGGAAGAACCTGTTCCTTTGGTGTTGTTGGATAGGGTTATTCATGCACATTCTATTGAACAAAACAACAGTCAATGAGACACATACAGATGTGAGTAAGAAATCTCATGATAGCATCTCACAGCCTGAAGCATTCACTGTTGATCCATATACTATATGAGAGGTAGATAGGAATCCTGAAACAAAAACAAACTCTCTGTCTCCACTGATGAAAATATGGAAGAGAAATATGTGGTTGAAAAAGAAATGTGCCCGCTAATGCTAAACCTCATTTTAAATTTGAATCCTCTACTGGTAATGATCATATCAGTCTATGAACAGGGCAGGTCAAAGTGTTTTACCCAATGGGTAGGGTTGGGAAACCTCAGTTATCATTATCATGCTTTTCATCAAAAGTTTTAGCTGAAGTGAATGCATTTTTGAAATTACGAGCCAGTACCAAGGAATGCCAATGATGTCGATAAACATGGCTTGTGTTTTGAAGCAAAAGGAGTAAATTAAACCTCCCCAGGGCAGACTGATAAACATGGCTTGTGTTTTGAAGCAAAAGGAGTAAATTCAACCTCCCCAGGGCAGACTGAGGACATCAGTGCTTTTAAGGATGAAATTCTAAGGCTTGTTTCTATGAACGGAGGAAAGTTACCCCCTGGCCATCTTGCATCTTATTATGAGAGGGACTTCAAAAAAAAAAGACTTTGTTTGGTAAAATATGGTTATCGTAAGTTACAGTCACTGATTCAAGAGATGGGGGATATATGTATGGAAGGGGAGGGTCAGAAAAAGTATGTGTATATTAAAATTGCAGATACTTTGAATATTTCCATAAACACAAACGAAAATAAGAGGAGAAGAGAAAATAGTTAGAGAGACTAGTCAGACTGAGATGTGTTTATCTGAATGCAAACCAAATCGAGGATTATAGGATGGATTGCAATCTGGTTAGTTGGATTGATAGGTCGGATGCCAAGAGTGGAGAAACAGATGCTAGAGTTGGAGCCGAAATTCAGTTGTGACGAACTTTAGCAACATTATTTCAAAGCTCTAATGATCAGTTTTTGACTTGACAGCAGATGTTTGTAAAGATGGTAAAATAGCTCATGTGATATATGTTTTTCCATTTTATTCCTACTCTGGTTAAGTTGCGAAACAGTTAGGAAACTTAAGTGCAGACACACAGGTGGCTTATTGACTCCAAATCTAAGCAAAATAAGGCTGGCAGTGTCTTCAGAATCCGAGGCAGCAGCTACAGGGAGGTGGCAGAAGTTTCCCATTTTCAGGCAGTGGTTAGATGACTAAAACATGTGGCAAATAGGGAACCCGACTTCAACAGTCTCATCCACATGTTTAGGAAACAGTTATACAGGTGGCAGAGCAATCCCAGGCTCTATAGGAAAATGCGACAATTGGCAAATGACAGTTTCCAGCCAGTCTCCAACAAAACCTCCAGCGTTCAGTCTATTCTCCAGCGAATTTTAAACCTCCTCCAATATGCCAAATGTCAAGGAAGCTGTTACAATTGTAAATCTCCCTTTAGTTTACTGATCGATTCATTTTAGATGGAAATTGACATGTGTAGATTTTGGCAAAAGTTTTCTATTTTCAGAAAACAGAGTCATGGACTCGGGTCTTGGAGGACAGTTAGAGATTTGTGTATTTATACACTTGTAAAGGATAGAATAGGGGTTTGACTGGGATTGAGGACAAGAGGGTCCTGGCAGTGAAGAAATTTTTTCTTGCTGGCTCGACCTGTGTGAGAGGTCCAGCCCTGTAATTTTCATTTTCTTTGTTGGATGAGGGTTGTGTTTTAGCCAGAGAATTTCTCTATAATTTTTAATGATATATCAGTGATGTGCCTGCTTCTTTTACAGGATTCTTGTGTGGTGATCTTGGTGGAGTTTCTTCTTTGTTAATGTATTTCATGTCTTCTTCACAATTTGTTTTCAGTTCTTATTATCAGAAGGAGAGTAGTAGAAGTAGAATTTATCAGCAGATACTCTGTTTCTCAGCTTCTGATAATCTTTATGTTGATATTCTAAAAGGCTAGTTTAGGAATTCTTAGATGCTCCTTTTCCTGTCTTTTTCCTCACCTATTCCTTCCTCAAACCAACGCCATCAACACTTAATTCAATCCAATATTGCTGCTACCTTGCCCTGTGAAAGGATTTTGTCCAAATCTGAAGATTTAATCACCTTGTTTAAACGTAGACCCCATTTGCCCAATGGCCCTCCTTGCTGTCCCAAACTGACCATTTAAAAATCAAAACCCTATACTTTTATAGCTAGCCTAAAATCCATTACAAACCAAGTTAAATCTAAAAGAGAGATCCCTCTCTGACTCTTGGAGGGCTAGATCCAAGACTCGAATCGGTTCAAGGTTACCTCTGTAATTGCCTCAGCAGCCTTAGGCAAATTACAGAGCGCTAACACTTTCCATGCTCTTCAACATTTTCAAATTGAATTCACCCTGCCGATCCCAAATTTTCAGGAGCTTTTGGCTATCAGCGAGGCGATCCTGGGCATCTTTCTACAATCTTTCGATGAGTTGCATCATATGTTCTTCCTTATCCATCTCTTTTCCGTGCCCATTGGAGTTCGATCCTTCGACCCCCAGGTTAACATACTTTCCTTCCTGTTCATCTTCCATTTTAGGGGTAATTTGCACTCTTCCCCACTCCATACTCGACATTGATTAACTGGAGTTCTGGCCTTCATTGAACTCTGCACACGCACTGTGCAATTGAATTCGCAATTTTTCAGGCCATTAGACTTCGCGAACAATACACAATATTTACAAGCCAGTTTGAACAAAATAAAAGACATTTCGTTTTAAATAAGTTTCTTGTACTGGAAGTATTATGTATCTCTTTCATTTCTTTGCAATTGAGGCAATTTTTGGGACTTCGTAACTTCGGAATCTTGGTCCCTGAAGATCCGACAGTTAAATATACGAAACTTAAGTCACCCTTTTCGCAACTCGCGATCTCACGAGTTCGTGAGTCGAAGACCCTCAACTCATTTCCTCTAACCGACGATACCCGAGATGCGACACGGGCATGGCTCCCTCCTTGCTAGTGTCTGCTACGCATGACCATAGCCTAGGTCTAAGTCTAAGTGTTAGCACTCTTCTCTACTCGCACCTTCGCGAGTTTCAACGTCGAGCTCCCATGCTCTTATCTCGCGAATCCCCGAGACGCGAGAAGTCAACGGAGCGTTGACTCCTTTCCTTCTGGCGATGCGTATTCGCCTGTCAGCCACCCAGGCCCACCTCGTGGTTTTTCCATGTGTCCTCGTGCATGGATCTCGGTGCTTTGCTACTCGTGAAATCGAAAACGACTCCTTTCAACCTCCGAAACTCTGAACGCGCGATAGGCGATGGGGTTCCTGATCCAATGGTCATCCCGTGATCTGGTTCCAACGGTTGTCCTCGCTCCTCACAATTTTGTGACTTCGCGACTTGGAGCATCCAACTCTTGGGCCCTCACCCTGTGAACTTCCGAGTTCGCGAGACCCGAATCCTGGATCTCTTCGAAACTTCACGACTCCGGATTGCTTCCACCTGTCCTCCTCAGCTGGACGATTGTGATTCTCTCGCGACTTCGTCGTTTCATGTCCTCGTGCCTCGCGATCCTTGACACCAAATTCTCGACTCTTCTACTTATGAGTTCCCGAGAGGCAATGTGCCACCTGGCCACCTGCTGACTCCTGTGGTCCCACACCGTTCTCGAGTGCTGGTATCCTGATATGACATCATCTAGGCCCCACAACACGAAAATCTCACCTCTTCGCCACTCGTGAAGTCGAATGACTTCCTCTTCCAAAATTCGGTGCCCGAGTCCCCAATGTGGGTAATCTCGTGACACACGTCCGATCCCAAACAAACGGTCCAGATCAAGTCTCACTAGTTCAAAGATTTCACCCCTAATTACTAAGGTTTATCCTTCGGGCATATCTCGACAAATCCAACGGCTGTTGGGTTTTCCGACTGAGATCTGACGGCTCAGACGGTTTCTAAATCAACTCAGGATTTCACGTATCATGATTTCCACACTCCTGTGCCAATTCAAAAGGGATTTTAATACTTGTGCACATTATTCAGATCTGATGGTTACAAGGGTTCGCCTTCCCTCCCAGATGGATCCTAAGATTCTAACACCATTGGTGTAGAGACCTATCTCCCATGCGCATAGACCACACCAGCCTGTGATTTCACTCACCGCTATACTTCCTGAGCTCGTAAGCACGGTCAAGCAACTACTTGACACTCCGGAACAAACCGAGGTCCGAAATTGATCCTCCGGACCCAATTTCCTTCGCATTCTCGGTCCAAAGGCTGCTCCACTGGCCCATCTAGGCTCAGTGTCGAAACCTTAGCTCTGATACCAATTTGTAACACCCCTTTTACTACCGAATGGTTTTGTAGGTGTTACTACGCAGAAAAACACATACACATTCATTGTTGATTACGTGCATTTACGCAGTGAAATACATTTAAGCTCAGAGTACTCATAAGAGATATTTTAACATAATTATCCATGGCAATTACATTAATCCARATGCACAACAKAATGCATGATCATTTTAATACACAGAGATACAAAGCATATTGATAAAAGTGTGATAAAGCATAGATAACACTTATCTTGTAACAGTAGTGAAATCCACCAACCAAGTGCAGGCCTTCCACGATCCTCCCAGCCTTAGACCACATTTCTCATCAGCTCAACAGTGGGTCACCCCCGAGCTGGGACTGAGATCCACCCCAAGGCAAGGAATCCTAGGTTAGGCTGAGGTTACAGCGAAAACAACACAAAATATTTGGAAAGGTTCTTCCCAAAGATGCCATCTTACGCCCACTACTACCAGAATCTCATTCCCCACATGCCTATTCCACCCAGGGAGTATAAAACTTCACACGCACAGTCCATCGGTGCTAAACTCCCTCTTCGGGTCTCGAAAATAGGCCGGATCAGGAAGTATCTGAGCCTGAAGCTGGTGCTAGACACTCTCTGGAAGAAACCTCTTCCAACAACATCCACCTCCCTCACCTAGAGAGAGATCCTACACAGGAACATTTACCACCCCCCCCCTTAGACAATGACTCATGAGCTAAATCATATATGCATGACTACACAGTCAACTAGGAATACAAACTCGAAACTCTCGAACAAGCTCCGCAATGGAAACTAGGTCTCCCAGTGTTAATTCCCATAATTGCTCCAGGGACAATTTTCGCAGGGAACTACCCAGACTTCCCTCCCGACCGAATGGAATTTCCCATCCGCCTGCCCAGGATAGACTCACACTCTGGTGTTGGGAATGCGTGATAGACAATCCACGCAAGGGTCAACGCAGGTTCAAACGGTTTAGAAGATGTACAGGGGTGTTTCTGTCGGGGTCAGATCTGTTCCTCCTGGCAGTCCGTGACTCGAACTGGAGAAGAGAACCCCCAACACGGCTCATCGCGGATTTTATTGCGTGGTCCGGGTTGACACTGTCTCCCATGCGACTTCATGCATTCCGGTAACGTGTGTGCTTCCCACCATTTGGAAATCACATGTCCTTCAAAAGGATTTAAGTTAAAACATATACTGCACATGTCTTTTTGGAATAATATTAAAATATTACTCCCAAGGCTTAAGCCTTCTGGGCTCAACACTTAGCCTATTTTCTACCTCCAGCCACTAATTCCTTGCCTACTCTGTGGATGCTCAGTCCCCCTTCACTCATTCATCGTGGTCAGTCTGCACATGGCGGTGTTTATATTTTATTAATCATTATGTATATATATATGAATACATCAACAGGCTCCTGGCCTTCAACACTTAGGCTCCCTGGCCTATCAACACATAAGCCTACCAATTACACAAAACTTTGCTCACCAGCCTATAAAACATAATTACAATTCCTTTCAAAACATGGTTTACAATGGGGCTCAGCCTTGGGGACACTACAGAATCACTGGAAGGATTCTTCCCAGGATGCCTTCTTACGCCCACTACTCATGGAATCTCATTCCCCACATGCCTATTCCGCCCGGGAGTATACACCTTCACAAGAACAGTCCATCGGTGCTTCACATCCCTCTCTGGGTCTCGGCAACAAGCCGGATCAGGAAGTATCAGAGCTTCGTAGCTGGTGCTGGACTCTCTCTGGGAGAAAACCACTTCCCAGCAAACTCTCTCACCTGGAGAGAGCTGCTCATAGGCCTGAAAACCTACCTCTTCCAACAACAATCACCTCCCTCACTTGGAGAGAGGTTACACATAGGCTCAGCATGAACTTACACTGGCTAGAAAGCCACACGCAGTCCAGCACTGCATGGCCACAACAGTCAACTGGGAAAATGGGTATGGACACCTGAAATGACAACAATCGACACTAAGGCATAGCGTGAATCTGCGATTACAGGATGCATCGGGCTTTTCAAAAAGCAACAAAGGATGCACGACTCAGCAATTTCGGGACACTTTGGTTTTTCCTGTTGTTGGGAAAAACACCCTACGGACTAGCAAATAGAGTTCAGACTTTGCATGCAGATTTGACCGAATAGAAACTACCTTCTACCTACATCCCTAGATTTAAATCCCCTTTTCTCATTAAATGCATGGAAAGGACCACCTACCTTATTACCGGCGTTCAATGTCGATACTCCATTGTGCTTGATTACTTGTTCACAATGCTCCTTCCAAAGATGACCTGCACTCAATACAAACAACAACTATGCATGCATGCTACTTCTATACTCACAGGTTAGAAATCAAACATAAACTAATCAAACCATAGAAAGTTCATGAATTGGGATAGGAAAATCATTCTCTTTATTACTTAAAGTGAGTCAACTTACAAAAGTTGACACCGAACACCACTCCTTGAACCTGATCCTGGGCTCCTCTTCTTCTGTCCTTCAACTAATTTTCTTTAAAAAAAATTTGGCATGAGGAAAGGCTAAAGGATTGGGACAATGGAATATGTAAATGGGTAGAGTTTCTTTGCTATATTTTTTCCTTCTCCAAATGGTACCCCTACCCCTTCTTTTATAGGCTAGAAGGAGATAGGTTTTTGGAGGAACCCTCGGCCATGCATGGCCGAGAGTTTCAGTTAACTCACCCATATCTTTTTGTTCCATCGACAACTTTCCTTTTTTCGTGCTTTTTTAGGTACACGTGGGTTGTTGTGAGTCAGCCAGCATGTACACGCATGTAGTAATGGGTTAGGGCACATGGGTCTTTACACAAGAGGAATTTCAAAGAGTTGTTCAGCAGAGTTTTGGCAAAGAATGGATATGAGTTGGCTTGATGCCAGGTAAGAATGTGTGGTGCAATTTAGAGTTATAACAGATGCCCCCTAATGTGTGAGGTCATAAGAGCATCTGATGGTTGAAATACATTACCAATATTTACTGATGTGCCGAACAATTGAGCCCAAGGATCAAGATCCAGGAGGTGTCATTTGAACTGTCTCTCCGAGGCGGGCATACCCATGCTCAGGATAAAATAGAACCATGGCTACCAATCAAATACACTGTAGATCCATGTTAAATAACTATAAAGAGTATCCATGAACAATACACAGTGGAGCTACATCTCGAAATCAAAAAGATATACATGTAGAGTATCCATCTTCCAGAAGCTGATTCGGCCTGATGGCTAGAGATGAGATCTTCAGAGCTCGAGCAACAATTTCAAAATCTTCAAAACTCAGGTAGGAGTGTAATATGAGTGTATGACTGAACTATGCAGAGGTATTTGACATCTCGTCGGTCATTGATGTGATAATATTGATGATCAGACTGAAGGCTTCAATGATTTCGAACAAGGACTTGATTGGATGTTCGAGATGGTCGGGCATGCAGACAAGAGACATTTTGCAGAGGGTCCGACTCAGGCTTAGTGACAAACTTCCCTTGGATAATAGCATGACACATGATGAGACTTAGGCATCATATATGTTAATCATAAGTCTACGAAGCAGGAGGCAACACAAACTCTCCATATGTTTGGAAGGATAACCAAACGGTGGAGGACACAACTCTATATAGCGAGAAAAGCTTCCTAAGGTCGTACTACATCCCATAGTCTGATGGTCAAATGGACAGATGTTCTTTATCCAAGAGTGACTCATTATGCTGCCAATAAAGAAAATACTTTTCCCATCCTCTTTTTAGGTTATATTTGATTTTTTTGTTCTTTTCGATAATTTTGGAAAAAGAATAAAGGAATATTACGTTACAATGGAGGAACGAGTATCGCAAACATACAAGCTCAAGGCACAAGGACAAGACTGATGTTCTGGTGAAATGATACTCGGGAAAAATCCTCCAGCGGCCAAAGGTGTTAAGACACAGAAGAAAACTGTCACAAGGTTGGTGGATAAGGTATGCAAATGCGATTGAGAAAACACACAATGGTAACGTCCTTCAATGTAAGTTTAACGATCCCAAAGAAGGTAAGCTCGGTGGTTTTTCATATTTAGAGAGTCTGAAAAAACATAAAAGGAGACTCCATTGGGGTACCTTTTTTGAAGATAGTCTAGTCAGTTCGAAAAAAAGATAAAATAGCACCGATTAGATGTCGATTCAAAACCATTTTAATGAGTGTGACAAGGACAAGATCACTCGGCTATTGTTTCACTTTTAAGGAATCTAAAAAAATATTAACTATGGACTCCGTCAGGAATATTCTTTTGGACCAATTTAACGAGTGTGAAAGACTAAGGTCACTCGACGATCTTTTCAATTTTAGGGAGTCTGAAAAGAGCTTAACTATGGACTCCATGGGGGTTTCTTTTTCGTAAGTTTAGTCCCTCGGACCGGAAAAAGGGATAAAATTATACTTGAGAGTACTCTTCCAAAGAACGAAAATTCGATAGAGTATACCTTTGTTCGTACAATTGAACGTCTAGACTGAAAAAGGGGTAAACTACCACCAGACAGACGTGACTTCAAATTTCAGTTTAATGAGCGTGAAAGGCCACAAGATCACTCGACAATCTTTTCATTTTTAGAGGGTCTGAAAAGGGCTTAAAAGGAGACCCATTTATTTTTTGGGAGTCCTGAGGGTGAGACAAAGAGAAAAGAAGAATCATGTAAATAAGGCTGAAACTCATATTTAGGAAAGACTGTAAGGACTCCCGAGCCTACAAGGTTTTAGAGACAGCATGGACACCATAATGAAACCAGGACCTACCTAGGGCATCCATGTTCTGGTAAGATCTACTGCCAAGTTGTGACACTTCTAAAGTAGATATGATGGTTTCATGTCACAACCTGATGGGATCGATCCTATAGCGAAGGAAAAAGACAACGAGACGCAAAAGTTGGGGCAATAACCTAACCTATATGCTCAAGTTGATTCTTGGAAAAAAAATTATTGACCGTCAAATTTCTCAAAACTCAAAAAAGTGTCCCAATACCCGATCAAATCCCTCCCATATAACTCCTGAATCACTCTAAATGGTTTTTGGTATAAAGAAATTGATAAGGGAGGCCAAAAAAGTGACAAAAAGAGGCCAAAAAGTCTATAAATAGAAGCTAGCAGCTCATTATCACCATTGCTGATTTGGAAATTGACTCTGGAGCCAAAAGACCCCCTTTGCTAAAAATGGTGATTCTGGGAGCTACAGTCGACGAAACAAACTTCCTCTTGGACCAAGTAAGTACAAACTCCCTTATCTAGCTATTCAATTCTTCAATTTTGTTTTTAAGTTCATTTTTTGGGTGGGCGCCGACCTTAAAAACGTCGGCCCTAGGTACACGTGGGTTGTCTCTAGATAGGACGTGTGTACACTCAGGCAGAGTAAAGGTTTCCCACGTGTACACATGATTGTCACCTCGACAGCTCGTGTGGACCCTCCCCTTGTAGAAAAAAGAATCAAAAGGCAAGTGCTGACCCTCCTGAACCTTGTTGTGTTGGTAGGATGTATTTTCAGTGGAGGGAAAGATGAAGCAGTCAGTGAGTTGGTTGCGGGAGATCCGAATGTCATGGCCATGTTGATGCAATGGGGTTTACTGAAGTTCTTTCTATGTCCGTTTATGCATGCACAACCAAGGCTACTGAATACCTTGATCGACTACTGGCACCCTGATGTAGAGGCCTTTATGCTAGAGGGGAAATCACTAGTGCCCACCACCGAGGATATCTATTTTTTGACTGGCCTCTCAAGGAGAGGGGAACCAATCAACTTTAGGATGTTTCCTACGGGACCGAGTAAGATATCAGAACTGATATCTGAGCACTGTGAGGCTGGGACTGATCGTGCAGGCTCCCAGGTACCTATCAATAAGATCACTAACCTATCGCTACAGACAATACTATTACTGATTGGGCGGATTACCGATTCTGCAGCCTTGCATCAGGATTCTTGCACGCAGATGAACTGTGCGATCCAGTGCTTGAATGCACATATTTTTTACTGGAGTACTACATTACTGGAGTGCATGAAGAGGAAATTGACAGATTGTCGACAGAGGACACAAAGGAATTTCAGGTTCGGGACGATCTTGTGTTCATTTTTCTTCAAGAGAGTTCCTAGCTTTAGCCCTCAGGAAGTAGTACGAGGACATCAGGCCTCATTTCCTGTAGTGTGTAGATGGGCAATATTACTGCCGTGACAGGGTGGTGGAAGGACCAATGAGTCCTTCGATGATGCCTTCTTTGCGTGGCTGTCACAACAAATTCCTATGATCGAGGACTACCCATATGCAGGGATAAATTTTTCTAGAGATCCTGAGATACCCGTGCCTCCTGGTGAGGAGCGAGGGGAGATGGGTAAGTCTCCACCTTTGTAGTTTTTTTTTGTTTTCATATGTAATTTTTATGTCATTTTTGTGATATATATCATTTTTTTTTGTATGCCAGTGTATTTGATGGGTAAATGTTTGTTGTATGCAGATGTGGGACCCGTGCAACCTGTCGATTATGCACGGAACATGCATCGTCCTTGGCCAGAATCCGCAGCTACTGCTGTCGGAGGAGTAGCAGTAGCAGGGAACCTCCCAACCATGGAGGCTGAGAGAGTCCTTAGACGATTTGAGTGGAACTTCACTGCACTCACTTGCACAGTTCTGATGGCAGAGATAGAGGACGTACCTCCATCCATGCAGCCTCATGTCGTGGGGGAACCTCGGATGCGGGTCTGATTGTTTAGGCATTTATCCCATGCTGTGGACTATTATAACAGGGCCCATAGGCCCTGAACCTATTTATACTTTTTACGTGCCATGAGCACTTACTTGTATATATGTTTTGAGGGCATAAGCCCTGTGACTCGTTTATTAGTCCCATTTTTTAGGTGCTTGCATCCATCTATGTACTTTGGTTGTTTTATGATGTTATATATGTTTTTTTGATCTTTTGTGTCTTAAGGATCGCGTGTGAAAAAATGTATTTACATGCTTATGTCAACGTTCTTTCATATGTGTGCAAGATGCCAATCTAAAATTTGATTAGCTAGAGTATCTGTAATTTGGTTTAATCTCCTAGGAACATGAAAATATGTAATATAATCAAAGTTTCGTTCTAATAGAAGTACCCTAAGGAATCGTCATTGTAAATTTGGATCATGAACCCGATATACTTTTTTTAGCTGCGACACAACCAGTTGAGCGTCGAGATAGACCCAGAGATGAGAGATACCCAATGACAAGGCATCACGAAGAAACTCAATAACTGCACTATACTCGATGACATTATTTGTGGTGTCACCTAAGCATATACCTTCGGAAGATAACAACTGGCCCTGACGTGTAAAGATTACCCAAGCTGCAGAGGCAAGCCTCTGCATGTGCCAACTAGCATCATCCGCATACCCAACGAACACCTTGGAATCACTTGGCATCTGCCATATTGACGAAAGATAACATCAATGACATGTCCATAACACTTAAAAGAAACTTAAAAAGTAATAGTACAAAGACTATAGATATGTTACAGAAAGTTACCCACAGTGACCTATCTATGAGTAATACTTCTTGAGGTAGAGACCATTTCTAGGCTCTACCAAATCATTCCCTTCAAAATCAACCAAATGATAAGCACCTTTTTTAATACCTCTTTTATGATGAAGGGTCTGAACCACATGGGTTTAAACTTTCCTACCCCCAGGGGGTCCTTATCCTGGTCATAGACCAGGACAAGGTCCCCCTCAGAGAAAATCTGAGGATGAATGGACCTATCATACTGACACTTGACCTTATGTTTGTGAGCCTCATTGGCCAGGGCCGCATCGTGACACTGCTCAAGGTGTACTAACCGTTCTTCAAGCAGAGAAGTGTCTGGCAATAATTGTACTGCCAATTTTAGAGATGAGATCTGACATTTGATGGGAAAGACTGCCTCCAGCCCGTAAATGAGTTGAAAAGGTGAGAAACTGGTTGCAGTCTTAACAGATGTTCGGTAAGCCCATAATGCTCAGTATAACATCAAATGCCAATTTGACTTGGCTGAGTTGATAGTTCGTTGTAGAATAGTCTTAAGATTTTTGTTTACAACTTCCACCTGCCCATTGGCTTGGGGGTAGTAAGGTGATGAATGCTCCTGATGTAACCCAAGATTTGATGTTAATTCGATCATCATTTGGTTTTGAAAGTGACTGTCATGGTCAGTGAAAATCTCTCTCGAGATGCCGAACCTTGCTATGATCTGGTTGAATAAGAAGAGAGTTGCAGTCTCTCCATCATCTTTTAATGTTGGCATAGCTTCGATCCACTTAATGAAGTAGCCGACAACTACGATGATATAGCGGTGCCCCCTTGATGACAGGGGGTTTCATGTAGTGTAATCAATCCCCCACTTAGTGAAGGGACGAACTGTGATGACAAGAAACATAGGAGCAGAATGTGCCCTCATCTTCCGAGAGAAGATTTGGCACAGATGGCACTTCTTGACCGATTCGATACAATCTTTGATAAGTGTCGGCCAGAAGTAACCTGCTCGTAGAATATTTTGGGTTGTTGCCAACCCAAATAAATGACCACCACAAGATCCAGTATGGCAATCATTGAGCATAATTATGGCCTCCTCATGAGTGATACATCGACGTAAGATGCAGTCTACACCTCTTCGATACAACGTATCATCAAGTATGAGATAATTCTTAGCCTGATGGCGTATCCGTCGATGCTCGTCACGAGAAGCAGAGGTGGGGAATTTCAAAGTCTGGAGATAGATAAGTATATCTCCGTACCAGGGTTCTGAAGATGTAATAAAAAACATATCTCCCTGGATAGGCGATTCCTCAGGCACAACGTCACCTGACTCAACCGGAAGTTCCAAAATAAGCTCTGCGAAGACCAATGACTTCTTGGACTTTGTTGAAACGAAGTCTAAGTCAAATTCTTGGAGGATGACTATCCATCTATTTATTTTTCCGCCTATAACTCGTCGTATCAACATGTAGTAGAATGGATTCATGACAGCAATGACGATGGTATTGCGAAACAGAACATAGTGACGGAACCGTTGAACCGCATGAACTACTGCCAACACAAGTTTTTCGATATGAGAATAATTGAGTTCCAGTCCTACGAGGCCTAGGCTTAGGTAATAGATCACGTATTCTAAGAACGAATCGTCTTCCTGAACTAAAACCATGCCAATGGTTGACTCTGCGGAAGCCAGATATAATAAGAAATATTTGTTATAGTTAGGTGGTCGTAGCAGAGGTGTGGTTGTGAGGGCATGTTTTAATGCGTCGAAAGAGCATTGAGCAGCTTCGTCCCAGAAAAAAGGAACGTCTTTCTTTAGTAAACGCATAAATCCCTTGGTTATTTCGGCATAGTTCGCGATGAAGCATCATAAAAAGTTCGCTTTGCCTTGTAGACTCTGAAGTTGTAGGATTGTGTGTGGGGGGGGCAACTAGATTATTGCCTCCACCTTAAGAGGATCGACCATGATCCCTGTTGTTGATACGATGAAACCTAACAAACGTCCTGACGTTACGCAAAAGATTCACTTGTTTGGATTCAAGCGAATCCTAATGTAGAAACAACGTTCAAAGATTAGTCTAAGGTGTGTGGGATGATCCGTTCGCTTGTGAGAGCATGATGCTAAATCATCTAGATGGGCCTTGACTATATGCTTGAGGTCATGAAAATCAAAAGACATGGCTCGCTAGAATGTGGCTCCAACATTTTTAAGGCCAAAAGGCATCTTACGATATGTGAATGTACCCCACAGACAAATGAATGCCATTTTATGCTGGTCTTCGGGTTTGATTTGGATTTGATTATATCCTGAAAAACCATCCATGAAAGAAAAGGCTTCACATCTGGCACATTCATCAATGATCTAGTCAATGAATGGTGTTGGAAAATTATTTTTTGGACATGCCTTGTTCAAATCACGAAAATTGGTACATACATGAATCATGCCTTGTTTTTTATTGACCGACACAGGATTTGACACCCATTGAGTCAAATGGATAGGATAAATAAAACCTGCCTTTAGCAATTTCTCAACCTCAATCTTGATGGTTGTTTCTTTCTTGGGATTGACTGGATGAAGTTTTTGTTGAACAGGCTTGGCATCAAGATACGTTGTGATTTCATGTTCAACTATTTTCTAATCGATACCTGGCATTTCCTCATAAGACCAGGCAAAAACGTCACGAAATTCTTTGAAAAGATCCGTGTAAATTTGAATCTCTTTGGGGGAGCAATCCGCTCCGACGAAGATATTCTCCACGATGCCAGGGTTTCGGGAGATGTTGATGGGTATAGTTTCAATGATAGTCGCCATATTTCCCTCAGCATAAATTTCTGCGTAGCTAAGAGATTAATAGGACACGGTTGATCTCCTGTTATGGTAACGGTGAATTCTCCTACCTCGATTCGGCTTAAATCTGGGAGAAAATATGATCTTTGATGAAGATATTCCCAAGGTTTGTCCAGACTAGTCATTGCTTCGATTACTGCTTCATCAAAATGCAAGACTAAGTCTAACGAATCGACGTTAGTGAGAGAACCCTAAGCCCAAATAGGCTCTAGAAGTGGATCTAACTCTTGTGCAGGAGTCGGATCAGGGTTAGTTGAAGATTGTTGGACTAAAGAGTACGCTACCTCAGCGACAGACAAGGGAAAGGACATGCCTAGGTGCCCTGTCTCATCCATCGTGGCTGATGGGGAAGGAATAATCCAAGGATCCTCAAAGTAAGTCATGCAGAATGATGAAACTTGAAAAATCTCAAAATAATGGTGATTAGATATAAATTTGATATCGTCGTGAGGAGGTGGGTAATCGAAGGTACCCATCAAGGATGGGCACAAACCAAATCCTACGTTAACGACACCTGGTTGAGGATTATCAATCATCGGGACCATGGATGCCCCCAAAGCTAGGTCAAGTCTGGAGAAAGACAATTGATCGATGGTCACTATCCGACCCTCATGTGGAAACAACAAGACTCGAAAAACTGTAGCAACCACAACTTGCATAGAATAAGTCCAACTCCATCCTAACAAGAGGTTATAGTCGAGGGGAGCATCGACTACCTCTACTTCGACACACACAGTTTTCCCTCCTAACTGCACAGGGAAAGAAGGAACGATGCCATGTGGTCAGAATGAACGACCGTCGAAAGCAGTGAGGAGAGTAGGTGATGGAGACAAAATGGGTTGGCCAATGGCCTTCCAACATACAAATGACATAACACATGTCGAGGCACCCTCGTCGACCACCATGTGGAAGATATTCCGAGTAAAAATTTTCGTGGGATGAGCCACTACTATCTGAAACACTATGTGGTAAGGCATACGAGATTTTAAGTCGGTTGTATCTAACATGATGGTGCCCGGATTACAAGTCTCAGTAGAGCCCAAAGTGGTTAACAAGGCTTTCCTTTGAGCAGGGCATATTTGGAGGACCTCCAAAGTAGACATCGCACAAGGGGTTTGTGATAAATACTCCACCACAGAGTAATTCTAGGCAACTCTTGCATTTGGGTTGTCAGAAGATTTTTTAAATGCACCCTTTGGAATTTGTGTCATTGTTTCTCCCAACATCTTCTCAATATGTAGAGGAAGAGATGGGAGATCAGCTTCTTTACCCTTCTCAGAAGCGCTTGGTTTACTATAGTCGTGCGCTCTAGTTGATATGAAAGCATCACCCCTAACCATATATACGTTTGCAGATGAGGGATTTTTTGGAGGCGGGCAGGTTTCTTGGTTGCCCCCTTCTGTGCTTGTAGAGGCTTGAGTTAGATTTTGCCCATATTGAAAGGGATTAGTCAACACTTCTTGTTGTTGCTGTGTGAAAAACGTTTGGGCCTCTGCAAGTCAAGGACAAAGATGGGTCGGGTGGTATTCCACACACAAATTGCATGGACACCTCGCCTTCCATTTTTCCGTGTTGTCCCCGCCAACATTATCAATGGGTTTTTTATCCCCCTTACCCTTCTTTCATTGTTTTTTCTTCCCTTCAGGCTGTTGGGTGGCCTTTGGGTTAGCCGACTGCACGGTGTGTACTTTCGACATTTAGGTAGTGGGAGAAGCCAAAGTAGTAGTTTGGTTGGCCGTTGTGTGTTGTATGGATAACTGTTGCAACTGTTTTGTCAATTTCTCAGTGGGCTTGGTTCATGTTGAACCAATAATACCATCGACATTTGGTCCAACTCTCTGTCTAGTTTTATCCAGTATCGAACGTGGCGCATCTGGAAAAATGTTGTATAATAAATCAGACTGAGAATAGATGAGCTCAAACTGTGTAGCCCTCATGATGGCATCTTCTTCGAAGAAAACTCTAGATGTTGCGACGTCTTTGGATAACTGTTGGACCAAAGACTTAAGGAACCACTCAAGTAGGAATGTTGGTTGGACTGGTACCTTGATTAAACTCTTCCGACATCTCCACTATCAGATATGATCAGAGATATGGTCCGTTGTTGTCTATTCGAAATTGGTGAGCAGCTCTGTTCCAGCATCGTATCTCACAGGTAACTGGAAATGGTTAAGGAAGGACATCGCCAGTTCGCCAAAAGAAGAGTATCTTGAGCGATCGAGCTCGATGTACCATTTTGTGGCACTCCCAATAAGAGTACGTTGAAACAATCGCAATTGTATGGAGTCATCTTTCGATGAGTTAGATGAGCACCAAAGATGAAAGGTAGTCACATGATCACCTAGATCTTCATTAGGCTTGGCCTCGAACTTTGGAATGTCCGAAGGCAACTTCGTTGGCATAGGAGGCCAACGTGGATCGTGACAAATAGGATAATTCAACAACCTTTTCAAATCTTCCAAGTGTAAAGTCGCCAGGAATGGTAGTTTGGGTTGCTGCTGATAACCTGGGAAAAAGGGTCCTGGAGTTTGACTGGCACCAGTTTGCCAGGAAAAGTTTGGTTGTTGGCCCGGATTCTGGTAGAAACCATGGCCCTGACTAGCGTAAGGATTTTGCATTTGTGGAGACATCATCGGTTGATTTCCCAAAAAGGACATAGAGTGTTGGGTATGCATTGTATTCGAAGGACTTTGGGAAGGATTACCCCATGACGGTCCTATGGAGAGAGGCATAGTAGTTTGTCCAGGGTTCCATTGACTGTGGAAATAATTACCCTAGAACAACATTCTGGAGGAGGGAACAGATCCTTATCCTGAATTACAAGGTCCTGCTATGTGTGCCCACTGTGCAAGAATAGTACCCTGCGCATGAGTAGATTGTCCAAAAATTGGGTTGCCACATTCGGGAAAGTGGCTGACGAGAAAGTGTGGTTACCAGACGTTTTTTTTCCAAGAAAACGGTGTCAAACATACCGGCATACTGTGCGAAGGTGGTCCCTGACTCCTCGCTCCAAATAAACTATTGTGTGTAGGTTGCCCGACGGATTACTGAGGCAGACCACCAAGCGAAGGGGACAAAGGAGGGATATGACCTCCTACATAAGGAAAAGTGTTAAAAGGGACGGGAGTACCCCCAAGGTGACCTTGCAGAGGAGCACTAGAGCTCCCTTCCCCTAGACCCGAAGTCTATAAAGTGGAGTAGGTTAGTACAGGACTTGTACCCAAACTAGGCATACCGTATGAGAACGAAGGGCCTGTCGCACTAGGTGTGAAGGGGTTTGTGGCCACTGCCATAGATGGGTTTAGTCCACTATGCGACGTAGTTGCGGCTGAGACCATGGTGGCTCGGACCGACGACGATAGGGTAGGAGATGAATCTCCTGTGGTGACAACTGTGGTGGGAATTGAGGAATTCCCAGAAGAATTAACAAAATTTGTTTCCATTGGTGTGTGAGGCACTGTCTAGCGTTCATGAAATTGGATTGGTACAATAAATGGTGCCAAGATATCAGTGGTTGGGGTTTCAACCAAGACAAGAGTGGTTGCTTCAAGGTCCAAAACGGTTGATTCCTCCGGGGGTTGTTCGGGCAAAATGGTTTGTAACCCGGTCGCTTCAAAAGACCCTTGTTGGTCTAGCTTAGACCTTAATGGGGGCGGGGGTGGCTCCAGTGTATCACCAATGTATTAGCTGGTCTGATAGATGAAATCCAAAGATACACAAAGGAGAA
>JZKD02S1749077.1:265043-300837 GCA_000966675.3 Picea glauca | reverse complement strand
TTTGACCAGCCTCCCCATGCAGATTGAGCTCGGATTTGATGTCAAATCGACTTGGGAGCCGATCCATTAGTGGTTGGGAGGCCGACCAGCTTCATAAATGCGCCGTTTGGCAGGCTCGCGATTTTTGCACCCCACAGCCGCGCATATGCGCTCCAGATACGAAGATGTTGCGCGCGCGCGTGCCCAGTGGGTGCATAGCGCTTTTTAATTTTTTGGCCATTTTGCATAGTTTTGACCCTTTTGCTGTGCTGTAGAATTAATCCTTGTGCCATGAATGACTGTTTTTCTGTGCTGATGATGCGGAGTTCTTGTCGCCCTGTGCGGACGAAATTTCAGTGATAACACCCAACTACTTCTCTATAAGCTGTATTATCCCATCTCACTAGAGTATTGCACTTTCTTCCATAAAGTGATTCAAATGGGCTCATCTTCAATGATGCATGGTACCCATTGTTGTAGGAAAATTCTACCAAGTGCAGGTAGTCTTCCCATCTTGATGGTTTGTCCATCACATACATTCTCAGTATTTCTTATATTACTCTGTTCACCCTCTCTGTCTATCCATCAAACTCAAGATGATACGTTGTACTAATGTTCAGATTCATTCTGAATCCCTTAAACAATCCTTTCCAAAAATTCGAGGTGAATTTCGGGTCTCTGTCAAACACAACCGTTTTAGGAATTCCGTGCAATCGTGCCACTTCCTTTAAGAAAATATCAGAAACATATGTTGCCTTGTGAGTAGTTTTCAGTGGAATAAAATGTGTATCTTTTGTAAGCTTTTCCACCACCACCATGATTGAATCATGCAACTTGCTTGTTCTAGGCAATCCCATAATAAAATCCATTGTCACCACTTCCCACTTCTAGTCAGGAATGGGTAAAGGTTGCAGCAACCCTGCTAGGTGCCTATGCTCAGCCTTAACTTTCTGGCACTCCATACATCTCGCGATGTATTCGGTGATCTCTCTCTTCATTCCTGTCCAAAAGTAATGGATCTTGACTGCTTCCATAGTATTCTAATATCCAGGGTGTCTATCATAAGTCACGTTATGCATTTCTCTTAGAATCACAAGTTTCAAATCCTGAACATTGGGTATATACACTCTGATTTTGTACAGAAGTATTCCATCGGCTTCCAAGGTGTAATTTTCCTCTTTCTATGGTCTCCCACTCTGTTGTATCTTTGCTACCAAGTCTCTGTACTGCAAATCTGCATTTGCAGCTTCCAAAATTCTATCCTTAATATCAGTCATGTACATGCTAATGGTTGTAGCATGTAATTCATGCACCTTTCTGTTGAGTGCATCGACCACCTTGTTTTCCTTCCCTTTGATGTGCTTGATATCAAAGTCATATTCACATATAAATTCTAGCCACTTGCTTTGTCTAGCATTTAAGGTTGGCTGATCAAACAAATATTTCAGACCGTTATGGTCTGTTCTGAGTTCAAACCTCCTTCCCATGAGGTACTCCCTCCATTTCTTTAGAGCATAAACTATGGCTGCCAAGTCCAAGTCATGGGTTGCATAGTTCTTCTCATGCTCTTTTAATTTCCTAGACTCATAATAGATTACGAATCCATTCTAACTAAGGACCCCTCCCAATCCTTCTTTGCATGCATTAGTTCATACTATGAAATCCACATTTGGATCTACAATCCTCAGGATCGAAGCACTAGTTAACAGTTGCTTCAATCGCCGGAAACTTTACTTACACTCTTCAGTCCATTGAAATTTTTTCTCCTTCCTTTGCAAGGAAGTGATAGGGTGAGCTATATTTAAGAACCCTGCAATAAACCTTCTATAATATCCCTCTAGACCCATAAAGGATTTAACTTCTGCCACATTCCTTGGCACTGACCATTCTCTGATGGCCTTAACCTTCTTAGGATCCATGGTGATCCCTTCTTCTAAAATAATGTGTCCCAAGTAATAGATCTGCCTTTGATAAAACGAGCATTTTCTCAACTTGGCGTACAGATGGTGTTCTCTCAACACTTTCAGCACCATCCTCAAGTGTTGTTCATGCTCTTCCTCTAACTTGGAATACACCAAAATGTCATCCAGGAAGACTATGACAAACTTGTCTAGATAGTCCCTGAATACACCATTCATCAAGCACATATAAATAGCAGGTGCATTTGACAGTCCAAATGGCAACACTATGAACTCGTAATGATGATACCTTGTTCTAAAGGAGGTCTTGTTGATGTCTTCATACTTTATTCTTACCTGGTGATATCTCAATCTGAGATCTATCTTCGAAAATAATTTCTCACCTTTCAACTGATCGAAATGATCGTCGATCCTCAATAGAGGATTTGACAGTTACTTTGTTCAATTGTCTGAAATCAATGCACAACCTCAACATCCCATCCTTCTTCTTCACGAACAACATCGGGGCACCCCAAGGTGACACGCTTGGGAGAATGTACCCCTTCTTTAGAATCTCTTCAAGCTGCAATTGCAACTCTTTCAGCTATGGCATACTCATTCTATAAGGAGATTTCGACACTGGAGTTTCTCCAGGCATCAAATTTATGGAGAAATCGATATCTCTCTTCGGAGGTAGTCTGGGTACCTCCCAAAATATGTCTTCAAATGCTGTTAGTACCACACTGTCTCCAATATTTGAGACTTCATCTCTGGATGCTTCCTCCACATAGGCTGCAAACAATTGACAGTCTTTTCTATAACACTTCTTCAGCTGCATTGCTGAGATTTCTCTAACAATCATAGCTCTGGGAATCCCTTGGAATATTTTTTGATTGCCCTCCTCATCCAGGCATGTAAATTCCTTGTTACAAAAGTCCAAGAGGGCATGGTGTTGGTCCAACCAGTCCATCCCAATTAAACAGTCATAAGAGCCTAAAGGAAGAATATTCAATTCAACCTTTGTGCTCAATCCCTTCATGTCCATTGGAAAGGACTTAACCATCTCAATGACTTTCCTCTTGGTTCCTGTAGCCAACTGCACTAACCAAGACTTTTCATGTTTGTTTCTTGATAAATGCAAACTTTCCACCACCCTAGGATCTACATAACTATGGCTAGCTCCTGAATCAATTAAAATAATAAATGGTTGGTTGTTAATCATACCTTCCACTTCAATCATGTGCGATTGAAATTCAGCTTCCCTATTGTCTAGGGCCGCATAGATCCTTGGCATTCTACTGCCCATGTCCTCCACTATTTCAACTTGTTGAACATTATGGATAGCTCTTGCTTTGCCATTTTTATGGGGACAATATCTGTACTTGTGGTTCTCTTTACAACCCCAACACTGAATGGGTGGAAGTCTTGGCATTTTCCCACCCACTTCAGCCTTCATGGGCTCTCCAAAATATGGCTATCCCAGAGGACTGTTTCTGAAAATGGGAGGCTTGTTTCCCTTCTGCCTCTGTTCTTTCCTGAACTTCTTCTAATCATCCCAAGCCTTATGAAAAGTATGTTTTTCTCTTTGCTGCTCATATAGGCATTTCTCCCTTCTTATTGTTTTTTCCATAGTCTTAGGATCATCATACTGAATCTTGTCACCAATGGCAGGTGGAATTCCACTCAGATACCTCTGAATCTTGACAGTCTCATCTTTGATGAATGGAACATAATTCAATAATTCCAAAAAACTTCATTTGTATTCATCAATGGTCATGCTGCCCAACTTGAGTTCAAAGAAATCCTTCATCTTTCTGTCATAATATCTTTTAGTCAATTATTTCCTTTCAAAATACCTCTAGAATTCCTTCCATGTGATATATTTCTCTCTGATGTGATGCACCTACACAAACTGATCCCACCACATGGATGCTTTTCCTTTTAGTTGATACATCGTAATTCTTCCTTCTACATGAGAGGAATAATTCTGCAGTTGGAAATATTTCCTCATGCCAAGAAACCATGTCTCGACATATTCCTCCTTCTTATGTTCTCCATCGAACGTTGGAGGCCTCATCTTGTTCATCTCCCCTTTCAATTAATCCACTCCAGATCTTTGGTGTTTTCTGGTAGGATATGGGCTTGAACTATTATGTGCTTCCCTACTGGAATGCTTTGGGGAGCGAAGATGATGTCTACTACCGCTCCTCAATCTTCTTCTCCTCTCAGGGGTCCTGACACTTCTTGATCTTATTTTCCTCTCAGGGGTTCTATGACTCTCTGTCTTGCTTGAGTCTCCTTCTCCAATTTCCTTTCTATTCTTTCCAGGCTCTTCAACATTTTTAAGTTGAATTCAACCTGCCTATCCCTGACTTTCATGAGCTTTCAGCTATCATCTCGGCAAGCCTGGGTATCTCTCTGCAATCCTTCAATGATTTTCATTATGTTCCCTTCCTTATATAATTCTCTTTCGTGCCCATTGGAGTTCGATCCTTTGACTCCCAAGTTGACATCCCTTCCTTCTCTTTCATTCTCTGAATCAGAGGCAATCTGCACCTCTTCTATTTCTATACTCGGCATCGATTCTCAGTTGTCCTGATGCTCGTTGAACTTTGCACACACAATGTGAAGTCAACCGAAGTTTTTTAGGCCTTAAACCTTTAATAAAAACTCAACATTCATAAACCAACACAAATAAGAAAAATGTTTCGAATCCACTAAGTTTTTTGAGCTCTGTTTGGCTCTGCAGTTTTTGGGACTTCGGGACTTCGGGTTTCGGGGTTTCAATCCACAAGGCTCTCATACTCACTTTCGGGACTTCAGGTTTCGGGGTTTCAGTCCATGAGACTCTCATACTCACTTTTGGGACTTTGGTTTTCGGGGTTTCGGCCCACGAAGATCCAACAGTTAAATCCTCGACAGTTCTTTTGTTTTCGAAAATTTTGGGACTTCGAAACTTTGGGTTTCGGGTCTTCGGTACCCAAGAGTTCATGATGCAGTGACTCCCAACCTCTTGTTGCTACAATCCCTGAATTTTGAAAATTCGATCTCCTACCCTCCGAGCCCATAGCAAAGTTGTCGCCCACCAAGGTAGTGATTTCGGGACTTCGACACTTCGATTTTCAGGTCTTCGGTACCCGGGAGTTCACGATATAGTGACTCCCAACCTCTTGTCACTCCAATCCCTAAATTCCAAAAATTTGATTTCCTTTACCCTCTGGGTCCACAGAGCACAACTATCTCCCACATCCACAGTGGAAAGTGGCACACTCAGGAGGGTCCACGTCACCTATGGTGACATCATCAGGTCCCAACAATCTCACTTTTTTTCTCGACCCGCTGGCACATGGTACACATCCATGTGCCCACATCCCTTCCAAGTGAAATCCAATGGTTAGACCTCTCTCAGATCTACGACACAGATCTTTTCGGAATTTTCAAAATTTCGGGGTTTTGGGTTTTCGATAACCGGGAGTTCGCGATGTAGCGACTCCAAGTCCCTTGTCACTTCAGTTTCATGAATTTTGAAATGATCCAATGGTTCAAGTTCCTCTCCTATGATCTACGATGTAGATCGTTTCAGGATTTTGGGGTTTCGGGTTTCAGAGGTGTTCACCTCTCCTCACTTCCATCTCCCGAAATGTTGATTTCTTCCTAGACAATTAATGGTCTAGATCTCTCTTAGATCGACGACGCAGATCCTTTTGGCATTTTCGAGATTTCGAGGTTTCGGGGTTTCGCGTTTTCGGTAGCTGAGATTTTGTGACTTGTGAAAATGAGGGTTCTTTCCCTTTTGTTTCCCAAGTGCCGAAACGTCGACCGGCAGCCACGTGTCCCTCCAATGGATGGTCTTGACGAATTCGGTATTTCGCGTACCGCGATTTCCACACTCCTGTGCAACTCCAAAGGGTTTTAAACCTTGTGCACGTTCTCCAGATATGATGGTTGTGAGGGTTTTCCTTTCCTACCAAACAAATCCTTTGGCTCCAACACTTCGGGTGTGGAGTTCTCTCTCTCCCTGTGGCCATATACCACACCGGATGCGGTTTCTATAATGTCGCTACACCTCCTGAGCTTTGTAACATGGTCAAGTAGCCCGTTGACACTTAGAAACATTATGAGGTCTAAAATTAGTCCTCCAGACACAATTTCATTCTCAAAACTTCGGTCCAAAGACCACTTATCTAGCCCATCCAGGCTCAACGTTGAAACTAGGCTATGATACAAATATGTAACGCTCCCCCGACCGTCATCCATCCCAATGGTCAGGCAAACTCTACTGTGCAGAACAACATTCTCATACTTATTTATATATAACATGCATTTAAATCAAATTAAACACATTTAACTCAAAGTAAGCACAAGATTACTGCTAACATGAAGAATTAATGGGATAAATAGTAATTTCATGATTACAACAAAATACATGATAAATATAAGCAACACAGGCATGCAAAACATAATTTAAACATAAGATGATACTTATCTTGAAACTGTGGTAATTCCACCAACCACGTGCAGGCCTTCCACGAACCTCCCAGCCTTAGACCATGTTGCTCATCAAGATCAGTAGTGGGTCACCCCTGAGCTGGGACTAAGCTCCACTCAAGGAAAGGAATCCTAGGCTAGGCTGAGGTTACAGGGAAATCTGCACAGAATCATTGGAAGGATTCTTCCTAGGATGCCTTCTTACGCCCAGTACTCACGGAATCTCATTCTCCACATGCCTATTTCACCCAGGAGTATACACCTTCACAAGCACAGTCCATCAGTGCTTCACCTCCCTTTCTGGGTCTCAGCAACAGGCCAGATCAGGAAGTCTCAGAGCTCCGTAGCTGGTGCTGGACTCTCTCTGGGAGAAAACCACTTCCCAACAAACTCTCTCTCCTGGAGAGAGCTGCTCAGAGGCCTGACAAACTGCCTCTTCCAACAACAATCACCTCCCTCACCTGGAGAGGTTACACAGAGGCTCAACATGAACTTACACTGGCCAACAAGCCACACGCAGTCCAACACTGCGTGGCCACAACAGTCAACAGGGAAAATGGGTATGGACACTCGAAATGACAACAATCAATGCTAAGGCATAGCGTGGCTCTGTGATTACATGATGCATTGGGCTTTTCAACAAGCAACACAGGATGCACGACTCAGTAATTTCGGGACACTTTGGTTTTTCCCCAACCAACAATATAGGATAGACTCAGAGTTATGGTTTTGGGACTGCGCAAGGTGTACAGAAATTCCACACATAGGCTCAACGGTTCAGAACAGAGGGTGTACCGCTTTCCCCTAAAACAAACACAGGCTCAGGTTTTGGAGTTGCATGGGGGTACGCAGAGGTCAGACGGGATTCACAGCTCAGACAGTCGACGGGAATGGCAGTGGAACCCTGCAGCAGTGACGGGAATGGTAGAAGAACCTCCAACACGGCTCATTTTGACAGTTTTAACTGCATGCACTTGGGTTGACACTTGTCACACATGAAATTGCCTGCGTTCCATCAGCATGCGTTCCTCCCCATTTGGAAGTCACTTGTCATCCCAAAAGAACTTAGGATAAAAACATATATTTCACATGTCTTTTGGAATAATATTAAAATATTATTCCCAAGGACTTAAGCCCCTAGGCTCAACACTTAGCCCTTCTTCCCACCTTCCAGACCCTAATCCCTTACCCACTCTGTTGAATCTTAGTCCCCCATCACTCATTCACCGTGGTCAGTTTGCATGTAGCTGTGTTTATAATTTTATTAATGTTTTTCATAGATACATGTACAAAATTAGGCTCTTGGCCTTCAACACTTAGGCTCTCTGGCCTAATAATCACATAATCCCACCAACTTATATTAACTTGCCTCACCAGCCTATAAACATAATTACAATTCATTTCATAAACATGATTTACAACAGGGCTCAGCTTTGGGGACATTACACTACCCCCCCCTCCAACAATCTGACACAACTTCAAAGTTTTCAAGGGAAGGAAAACTTTCTTCATCGTTTCATTTGTAATTATATTGAACTCGCTAAAGGATTTATAAGATTGTTGCAGAAAGACACTCCTTTCATATGGGATGACATTGGTCAACTATATTTTGATTCCCTTAAGCATGCTTTAACACACATGCCTCTCTTGCACCCACCATATTATGCACGAGACTATATCCTTTATTTGGCTACCTGTGCTACCATTATTTCTATGGTGTTAGTTCAAGAGGATCGTAACGGTGACAAACATGTGATCTACTATCTGAGTAAGTATCTATCTGGTCCCGAGCTCTGATATTCGCATGTCGAAAAGTTGACTTTGGCTGTAGTTATTGACATCCATATATTTTTCCATTTTATCTGGTTACACACTACCACGGTCATCTCGGACTCGAACCCCATGTACTATATATTAACTCGTCAAGTCCTTGGGGGGAAATATTCCAAATGGATCATTATTCTCCAATAATTCAATCTCGAGTTTGCCAAATCAAAAGATAAAAAATCGTTTGTTTTTGCGGAACTGATCTGCAATATTCCCTATACTAATGAGCATACTGAGCCCAGTGATTCTCTTCCTATCGAATCCTTGTTCCTCATTAGCATGTCCGACCCTTGGTATGGATATATTCTTCTCTATCTCCAAACCCAACGTTTTCAGCCAAACATTTCATGTGATGAACATTGTCATATCTGCCACCATTCTAAACGCTACCTCATCATCGGTGACACTTTGTACCACCGTGGTATTGATACTACCCTACGACGTTGTTTAACCCATGATGAGGTTAAAAGAGTTTTAAATGACTATCACCTTGGAGCTTGCAGAGGTCATCTTTCTGGGATGGCTACAACCTAGAAAATCTTACGTGCTGGTTATTTTTGGCCTTCTATATTCAAAGATTGTATCAAGGCCGTCAAAAGATTCCCACCCTGCCAACTCTTTTATAAAAAATCATGTACCCACCCTGCTCCGTTGAATCCCATTGTTTTCGTTGACCCCTTTTCCAAATGGGGCATCAATTTTATGCAATTTAAACCCACCTCAGTCAAGGGGCATGGTTATATCATCATTGTCGTCAATTACTTCACTAAATGGGCTGAGGCTATGCGTACATTTCTTAACGATGGTCATACTACATCACTCTTTGTTTTTAACCACATCATAACTCGATTCAATGTCCCACAAGCTATTGTCATCGATCATGGCTCCCACTTCTAGAACCAAATGATGAGTGAGTTACACGTTAAGTTGGTTTTTTGCCATCAAAACTCATCCCCCTACTATCCTCAATAAAAAAGACAAGTTGAAGCTATCAAAAAATTCCTAAATACCATGCTCCAACACATGGTGGGGCCGAACAAAACCTATTGTCACTTGCAACGTTTTTCCACACTCTGGGCCTATCAAACTTCGGTGAAAACTGCAATTGGATTCACACCATTCCATTTGGTATACGTTATAGAAGTGGTGTTACCATTCGAGTGTGAGATCCCTTCATTGAAACTTACCGTGTAACTCCTGCCTCACACCTCTGTTGAAGAGGAACGATTCCTATATTTAACCAAGTTGGACGAAACACGTCGCGATGCTACTCTCATTAACGAGACATCAAAAATGAATGAAAAGTCAATATGACAAATCCATTCAACCTCGTGCTTTTGTAGAAGGAGACTTGGTCCTATTTTATGACCAAGCTCATGATAAGCTAGGGACATGAAAGTTAGAACCTTTGTGGCATGGGGATTATATCATAAAATGTGTGATACATAGAGGCACCTACGAGTTGGTCGAATACGATGGAATATCTCTCAGTGAGCCCCAAAATGGGCTTTACCTCAAGAAGTATTATGCATAGAACCTCTGGCATGTGTGGTTTGTACATTATTGTAATATATACTTTTGATTTGGTGTGTCTTTTCTCTTGCGTGTACAAGTTTTGTCTTAGCTTCTTATAATTTGTCTTATGATTGCATGCACAGATGAAATCTCCCTTTCCCATATTTTTTGGGTTTGTGGATGGCGCTAGTCAACACACCCATAACATTGCTTCTACATCTTGGTTCATCTAACACTCTGGCGATTTGGTGAGTTTAGGAGGAGTTTTCCTCGGATCTGCAACCAATAACATGGTAGAATATGTCGTCATCGGAGTCTTAACTGAATCCTTCTCTCTAGGTATAACTCATTTGATTATTAACCTAGACTCTCAACTCGTGGTCTGTCATCTTAATCGAGATTACGTCGTTCACAACCCAATCTTACTACGTCTCCACTTAAGGGTTTTCCATATCGAAAGATCGCTTGAATTTCTCCAATACAAACACATAGCGAGATAAATAAATACAACATCAGATTCATTAGCTAATTACATGTTGGATCGGTACCTTGAACATAGATAAAAAAAAAATTGAAAAACATGAATCATATGTACACAAAAACATCACATAAGATAAAATGAAACATTGATGGGCACTACAAAAATCGTATATATATAGATGCATAATAGCAAAAGTTTGTTTGAAAATACATTGTCAAAATGTACATAACAAGACAAAAATGTTTGGGCCTTCATGCCCATAACATCATCATAAAAGACTACAAAATAGACTGAGGACCCTAGTCATCCTCATGTATCACGTTGTGCTCTGTATAGCACACTACTTCTCGGGCCACCCGACAAAGAAAATGGTTAAGACTCTCGGGAACCCCAATTGTATGTCGCTACAAATGGAGAGGCAAATCTTGCCTCCTGAGGGGTGGGACACACATGGTCAAACCTCAGAGGTTACTCTCTACCTCTCGAATTGATCCCAACGCAATGTCATGCTCAAATGCTACATGTGAATATCCACAATGCCCCAGTATCGGTATCTCCATTGGATGTGATGTGCCTTTGTATACATGATGAAAACAAATATTTTTAGATCCCTCATTGTACAAATAAAATATATATATAAAATAAAAATAAAAATATGTGGCAAGGTTTAGTTTCATACCTGATGCATCTCATTGGATTCCCTCTGGAAGTACTATATTTGTTCTAGCTCGTAAGTCCACCCCAACATAAGGGAAGTCCTCGATAACCACTAACTATATCCTCCACCATGAAAAGAAGTCAATTGTGAATCTAAATGATGAAGGCTCATTCCCCAACTATTGATCTTCTTTTGTCACCTAAATGAGAAACACAGAGGTGCTTACAAGCTTAGTTGGGTTAGCTAAGCAATACAGTTGTAAAGGAAAAGGGTTAGAGAAAGAAACATAAAAGAACAACTAATAATTAAACTAAGAAATAAAAGAACAACTAAACTATTGAGCATAAGGACATAAGAACAAAAAACCAATAAGACTCATGTCACCAATGGCAAGGATTATATTAGTGAAAGAAAACACCAAGAAGAAAGAGGACTTTGGGTCCTTTCTTCCTCCAAGCGAGGGCTCTTGAACCCCCACAACTAAGCTCTTCTTACAACTTTGAATGAAACGGTGAAAGAATCCCAAGCTAATCCACTCAAGAGGTGAGATGGATTTCCCAATGCAATGGTGCTAGTATACTCTTGATGAGAATAAAGGATTCCTTAAGAGAATAGCAGTAGCATAACTTTTCTAATGAATTCCTTGAAAATGAAGTGCACCCGTGGCCTTGTTTTATAGCACCTCTTTGAGGTATTATGCAACCAACTTATAGTGTGAAAAGAGGCTATTTAGGTCATTTTCATGTCTTTGACCAACCACCCATTCGGATTCAGCCAAGATTTGGGTGTCAAATCAACTTGGAAGATGAACCAAAAATGGGTGGGAGGCCGACCAATCTCATAAATGTGTCGTTCTCAGATGTGTATGGATTTTAGCGACCACAATCGCGCATCGTGCGCATGTGCTCTTTTCCTGCATTTATGGATTTCACATGTGCGCGTGCTCCCTGTGTAATCATAGAGCACCTTAATTTTATCATTGGTTGTATAGTTTTGGACCTTTTGAAAATGATTTTGTGGTAATTTTGGTCCATGGGTGACCTCATAACTATTTGACGATGTTGGATTCTTGTAACCATTTGCGGATGAAATTTCAGTGATAACAGATGCCCCCCAATGGATGAGGTTAGGAGCATACGTATAGCCAAAATTAATCAATGTTTCTTCTACTGAGAGTGTCATTGTAAGAGAGAGAGATAGTGAGAGTGTCAAGAGTTACCCGTTGGAGGGAGAAAGGAACCTGTAGGACCCAACCTTCCATAAGGTGTGTAAAAATAAATTGTGTACAAACGAGGCAGGCATGCCCCATGCTCGTGTCATGTAACTCAAAAAATAATGGTTTTGTACAGTAACTGAAACTGTGTGTTGATGTAGATCACTGCAGTGCCCTCAGGGGCGGTTTTGATAAAGGCAGAGGACAATTTTGATGAGGAACATACTCTGAATAGTAGGCAAGGATACCTGTAAGAAGTATCATGGATGTTGTGGGCATTGATAGCCCAGCCAAGTGTAGAGGTCTTCGGCGAATATAAGAAACAAATGAAATAGTCGCAAAGTAAGACCCACCGTAACATGAGAAAGTGTTGAAGTCGAATGTTACGGGGGTCAACGATAGTAGGGAGCAATTGTGGTTCTCCCTGTGTCATCTGAGACCTCTCATTGGAAAGGTAATGAGAGTCAAGATATTGTCGCCCTTCTGGAAACTGTGTTGATGTCGAAAAAAGGGGGACGTGACTCCAAGAATCAAAGGGATTCGTGAAATCTACTAGGTGAGGTTAGGAGTTGAGGAGGTACATGGACGAAATCAAGATGTACGAAGACTCAAGACTGCCCTTGGTTGGGGGTATGTGTGAAGTATAAGTGGTCGCAACCATTCAACTAGGTCGAGTGTCAGGGGGCCAACAAGACATGGGATAAGTTGTGCCAGAGTCAGGACAAAGTGAACAAATGCAGAGGGAAGAGGTAAGTGGACGGTGGGATACTCAGAGTATATGGACGATGTCAACAGAGCTAGATGATAAGGAGTGCCCCAACCAAGGGAAACATGGGTTGCATTTTTCAAAAATGGAAGAAGGTCGTCAAAGGTGACGACAAAAATATATGTAATGATGGAAACAAAGGCTTTTTACAATTTATAAAGAATAATTTGGGATGAGTGTACAAATACAGAAATGGGTGCCCCAATGTAATATGGTTGAGCTAGTGAGGGTGCAATGTGCTTAGAGAACTGGTGGAGGTTGGGGGCCCCATGGGTGGGTTTCTGTATGAGGTAGATGAAATGGAGGGAAATTTGCGGATGGGCAAACTGATTGTGGATGAAATGGAGGGTTAATGATACTACGGAGGTGCAGTCAAAATAGAACCTTGAAGAGATAATCTGGGAGTCCATTGAGAAAGCTAGAAAAATGAGGAGAAGGAGTATGTGGCTAATTCACGACATGATGTAAGACTATCAGGACTCCCATCCCTAAAGGGTTGAAAAACAGCATGAGTGTCAAAGTGCCAAAGGGTGCTATGAATGGGACAACTCATGTGGGGGAGAGTGCTACCAGGTGATAGTACCTAAAATGAGATGGAGGTGTCGGTACTGCAGAGCTAGAGATGGGTATCCTAGAGGCAAATTTCATAGGGTGTGACTGGAGATGCAATTGAGATTCAGAGGGAATGATTACATGCCAGTGTTGATTATATAACTGAAGTGTTTCATTGATGTATGATGACCAAGTACCTACACACATGAAAAACCAAATACCCGATGTGAACAATATCTGAAAATAAAGGACATATAACAGTTATTTGATAATTTTGAACATGAGCAGGTGTACCTGAGTGTGTCATGGAAATATGCTCCGCCAGGAAAAAGGGAAAATGATAACCTGAGGAAAATGTCTATGTAAGTGGCCAAAGATGGTTCGGAAAACGGAGCTCAAGGGCTCCGGTACCAAAAAATGAAAGTGGGGAAAAGGGATTAGATATGGGCAGTGGGTCCATAATGCCATCCTAGTTTCATTGACACTATGGGAAATCGGGCAGTAGTTTGGTGGGAGGACATGTACCTCCCCTTTGCTCAAGGATTGATGAAGAAATGACGCAAGGAGATTGTGATGGTTTGCTTGACATAAACCAAATATCGAGATACTGAAGATTAGTAGTGGTAGCTGGGTGTAAAATTTCCATGGGGAAATGAATGGGAGAATTGGGGGGATTTGGGGGTAAATCCTCATATAAGTCATCCAAGAACCACAGAGGAATAGGGAGTGATTTTGGTTTAGGAGAAACGATATGAAGAATATCTAGTGATGAAGTAAGGTTAATCATCAATTCTATAGGGGGCGCAGGTGTTTGAATCAGGGTCGATTGGCGTTTCCTGTATTCAATGATCATAGGACATTGGTATGTAAAATGATCTAAGGATTCACATAGAGAGCAAGGGAATATCATGCGTTCATTGACTGAAGTCATGACATAATGGATGTCAGTGATGTTTGGTGGGGATGACATAACTGGACGATGTTCCTGCTGGAAGATTTGGCGTACTGCGACTAACGTCTGTCAGAACTGAGGAAGCGTTGGGCAATGGTGTGTATAATGGCCATATTCTAAACATATGGTGCAAGAAAATTTGGTTCGCAGTCCTTTGCTACTTGTGCTCGGGGAGATAGTGGCGGTACTTGTTACAGTGGTGAGCGGTGATGGTGTTTGACTGGGTTGAATTAGGTTACGTAACTCGGGTAAAGATGGGAATTTGTTGGTTGGGTGTCCATCTTTCTCACATAGCGCGCAAGGAGGTTGGACGCATGGGGAAAGTGGAGTTGTGGGATCCTTCTTCTTTCGCCTGCCCCTAGCTGTGGCAGGGAGGTTAGTGAGTGGGGGTGTAGAGGGTATGGTGGGAGTGAGTATGGGAATCGTCATTGGGATTCCTTCCATTTATGGGGGAAGGGATAGTTGAGGGACCATCTCTGGTGGATGTAAATACCAAACTGGAATTGCCAACACCATATTAGGGAGGGTAAGCATTGGGGCTACTTGGAAATATTGTACACCCGGTGGAGGGTAGATGAAGGGGATTTGAGTTATGGCTTGGGGAACAATCTCCCAAACTGGGATATGGCCTTGGGGAGAGGTGAAATCATGAACTGGTGGAGTCAATGAGTTCACAGGAGGCTCATGAGGGGGGAGCTCTATGACTAGTGGGATGTCAGATATGATAGAAGCATCCCTAGGAGGAAGGGTATCCTCTATGTCAGTTCCATTGGAAGATACGACGCATACTTGATTGGAAGGATGAAGGAGTGGTGGTGCACCATGGTAAGTTCCTAACAATGATGGGTCTTTGAAAATTCTGGGACCCATTTCGATGAGTCGGTATGCGTCATGACTAGTGTGGATGAGATGGAGAATGTTATCGATGTTGGCATAAGGGTTAGGCTCATAATGTGAAACCTGGTCAATGGTAATGATCTTCCCGTTATGGGGGAACATCATTGTTCGAAAGACGGAAGAGGCAACTTCCTTCATAGCGTACATGTAGCTACGACCAAACAAGATATTATAACTGAGTGGGGCATCGATAAATTCAATGTCGATAAGAATAGTCTTGCCCCCGAGTTCTACAGGGACATTTTGGAAGAGCCCTTCGGGAGAAGATGGTCATCCGTCATAAGCTCATAAGGTAATGGAAGATGGTATGAGTTCAGGGGAACCAAGTTTCTGCCATATAGACTTGGACATAATGCATGTGGATGCACCTTCATCGATGATGCACTGATGAACTGTAATGTTTCAAATTTTTACTAGGATTTGAAAAGAGATTAGAGTGGGAAGGCGAGGTTCTCCGTTGTTGAGAAAAAATGTGATGAGTTGAGTATCCACGGGGTCGACTACCCACAAGGTGGAAATTAATGATTTCCATTGAGTGGGACAAGTTTGAAGGACTTCTAAGACTGACATGGTAGTTGAGGATTGTGCTAAGTCATCGACGAAACTGTAATTATGAGCCGCCCTAGCCTAGGGGTTGTGGACATTCCTGCGCAATGGGATGTGAGGGATGTGAAGAGGTGGTTCTACGTTAGGGAAAGGAATCACCAACAGGGGTCCCATTGGTGCTGGGATTGTTTCTAGGGGAATGGGAGGAGACTCATCAGATGCATGGTATTGACGACTACGTGTTTGCAGAAGGATTTCTTCCTCACTAGTGAGGAGGATAGTACGATCTGCATGATTGTTTGGATTGAGATATTGTCCCAACTGTGGTGGGGTAGGTTGCATCTCTTGTTGGGTGTTCATAACACCTTGGTGTGGAATGGGGTTTTGTAGCACGACTGGGGGGGGTTATTGCACATATTGTTGTGGGGCCTACTGAGGGGTAGGCGGTGCTAGAGGATGTGGTAGACTACCTGAGTCTTTCATCCATTTAAAATCAACGATTTGGGGGAAATGATGAGTATAATGATTGAACTCACCACAAAGGGCACAAGGGAAGGTGGTTCTAATAGTATTGTTATTTCTCCCTTGACGCCTATTGTTATTGCCCCCCTGGGGGTTCTAATTCCCTTGATTCAGGTTTCCCCCAGTAGGTTGGTTCTGTTGGGGGTGATTCTCGCCTTGACCTGGGTTGTTATTGTTCCTATTTTTTCCTTTCTTTTTGGAATCATTCAACTGATGGGTCGGATTTTCCATATTCAGCTGTTCGAAATTTTGATATTGTTGAAGGGGAGAGGTTTGAACAAAATTCACCCCAGCATGAGGGTGTGGGGGATCCATGGGCTGTGGAGGACCAGGGAATGGAAAGTATGGATTCTGTGGGAGTTGTGATCTGTATGGTACATAGGAAGGCATGGTGCATTCTCTAGTACTTAGAGTATAAGTTGAGGTAGAGGGAGTACCAGAACTTGTTTGGATAGGTGGGTGTATTGGGGGTGCCGACAGTGGCCCACTGATGGGTGGAAGAATAGCACCATGGTATGGTTGTTGATAAGGGGGTGGGGGGTAATAAGAGGTTCCCCCATATGCTAATGGATATTGAGGTGTGCCATACATTTGTGGTTGTTGGGGTTGTGGACTGTGGTGCGTGGTATTACCAATCAATCCGTCTGTTGAGTGAGACATCCCGGGTTTGTCTTGACCGAATGGCATGGGTTTTGGGAGATCAATAAGTATTGTTTATAAGTACCTTGATTGTGAATAGATGAGGTTGTATTGTTGAGCCTTACTGAAGGCTTCTTCTTCTGATTGAGGGAAGGTGGAAGTTACATCTTTACCGAGGAGAGAGACAAGTGATCTGAGAAACTAGTCAAGACACTGTTGTTTGGTGGTTTCAGCTTTGCACAAACTACATCATCTACGTCACTCGTGAATTTGATCAGAAATATGTGTGGCTGAGGTTTTTTTGAAATTAGAGATTAGTTCAAGACCATTGTCATGGTGGATTGGTAATTGGAAGAAGGTCAAAAATTCTTTGGCCAAGGACTCGAAAGTCTCATGGGACCCCGATTTTTCGTCTACATACCATTTGGTTGATGGGTCAGTGAGTGTGCATTGAAATAATCGTAGTTGGATGGAATCATCCATAATTCTTTTGGAAGAGCACCATAAGTGGAACTTCATGACATGGTTGGTAGGGTCATCTCCTGCCTTTCCTTCAAACTTGGGGATGTCTAAAGGTAGTTTGGTAGGCATTGCAAGCCATGTGGGGTCATGTAATATAGGATCATTTGTGAGTTTTTCTTAGATCTGGTATGTTAAGAGAGGCCAAATATGGCATCTGTAGTGGGGGTGGAGGATTAGTTCCAGCCATGGTGTGAGTGTTCTGTGAACTTGACCCTTGAGGGGGGCTAGGTGGGTTGGTACTTCCAACTTGATAGGAAGTTGGCCCCCTGCTTCTGTGTAAAGGAGAGTGAGTGGACGGAGGACCATGGGAAGTGGACCCAAGTAATGCATAACCAAGCAAAGTTGAGCCTAAGACAATGGCACTCACTAGAGTGTGTGAAGGTGGTGTCGATGAGTTGGCAAGAGTAGGAACTCCCCCTAGAATAGGAGGGAGGTTTAGCAAGCATCTGGAATAATGGGGGTTCTGTGGGTCCCCTATGATGTCTGACTAGCTGAGTGGATGGAAATTGTGGTGAGAGTAATAAATAAACAAGAGCCTTTGCTGCAAATTTTTAACTTTACACGATATATATCTAAATAAAAAATGTAGTCAGAAGTGCATCATACATAAAGTGTTTTGAAAAAGAAGCATATATGTGGATAAGTGGGTTTTGTCTGCATGGGGAATCAAAGAAAACAAATGCTTGTGTCCTAAAAGACGTAATGTCCTTCATTTCAAATAGCACTGGACCTTCCAATATTACTCAACAGTGGGGTCTGAAGTCACCGGAAGAGAAACTAGTGAAGGATGAAATAATCAGTTATAATGAGGGGTAAAGGGGGCATATCCTGAAAGAACTGGCGATATTTCCCAATAGCCACACAAAATCTGATCAAGGTGCAATTGAAGCCCACAATTTCCACCTGGGTAGATGTCCTAAAATTTGGTCACTAGGTACCTCGGTCAAAGTGTGGCATTTAGATTTTCGGCCTAATAAATGGGTCATGGGCTGGATCTCATCCAAGAGGTGGGTGCCTCAAGGGGGGATGCATAGAACAACCGGACCTCGGCCTTCAACCCTTCATGGGTATCTCCCTGCCTTATGGTGTTAGGAACACTTGCCTTGGAGGATTTAAAGTTCCCTATTTGACAACTTCTATTGTTTTGACAATGTGAGAACCAGATAACGGGGAGTTATTTGGATGCCTATCCCCAAAATACTACCTAGAATAAAACATTTCTTTTGGAACCTCCTGTGGAGCAAAACTTAGTGAGTTTTTAGAAAAAAAATAGATGTGTTTGTTTGAGAGATTGGGGGTGTGAACCAACCTCATTGAAATTAAATGGGAGTGGATAGTTTTGTCAAGAAAAGGGTGGGGTGTTTCGGAATCCCTTTGGAGGAAACTTACTTTGACCTCCACGTTTCTAGAGGAAAACTATGTGAGTGATAAGTGACTTTTGTGTGTGAATGAGTGAAAGTGTACCAATGTTTTAATGAATTAGGTGTCACCTTGCTACATGTGGACTTCACTTGGTCCTTACAAGTGTTGATTACCTAATTAACTAAATGTCTTTGGTACAAGCTTGCGTAATTCAAAAGTCCCTAAGAAGCTAGCATGTGGATATGTGGGTCCTTTACTATTCCTTTAACTGTTGATTGTGATTTAATCTAAGAAAGATTTTAAACTATCCTAGATTGTGATCATGTGGGCATGTATGGGCCCATTACAAAACCTTTAAATTTTCATAGTGACTTAATCTAAGAAAGTAAATTTCAACAATATCCTATCTTTGTAGCATGTGGACATGTATGGGCCCGTTACAATCTTGAGATGTGTTTGAAAAATAAACTAAGAGGAGTCTCGAGGGGGGTTGTTGTCCTCTCCTAAAGGTTTTAGTCTTTTTAAGGGAGATGAAATTGTCCTACAAACTTTTTCTGATTCTCAAGGTCGCTTGGAAGAACGAGAGAAGAGCATACTAAGCGATTGTTATCCAACTTCTAGTCCCAATGCAAGTTTTATGTGATTACAAATGATTCCAACTTATACTTTTAGTCAAAGCAAGCCATCCATGTGGAAAAATGAAAGCAAAAGAGGAAATAATGATTTTAAACCCCCTAAGTGCCTATGTGTTTTGACTAATCCCTTTATATGAAGAGGGAACTAAATGTGGTGCAGATTACAATATGCATGAAATCACTTTTAAGAAGGCTAGGGGCCTTCCCCAAATCACAAAAAACCTTACAATGTGTATTTTTCTGCATAGGTGCATGGGTCTCAGAGTAGACAGAGGCACACTGAGCACCTGTGCATAGACCGAAACAGGCTTTTGGGCGCAGGTGTGCAGAACAACACTGTGATTTTAGTGCATGTGCACACGATGCACGACTGTGGGCCAATAAACTCGCGCACAACTGACACACGGTCATGAAGAAAATTATGGATGGTATTCTCTCAATTCAACCTTGAATTGGATGTTTTGCAGGTCATCTTGGGCCATTTAAGGTATCTACAGGTTAAATAAACCAAAAGAAGAGATAGAAAAACCCAAATGGGATAGGAAATTGACACCTTTCCCCAGTGGAGTCACCAATCTGTTGCGCCTCTTTTCTCACCAAGAAGAAAGAGGACTTTGGGTCCCTTCTTCCTCCAAGGGAGGGCTCTTGAACCCCCACAACTAAGCTCTTCTTACAACTTTGAATGAAATGGTGAAAGAATCCCAAGCTAATCCACTCAAGAGGTGAGATGGATTTCCCAATGCAATGGTGCTAGTATACTCTTGATGAGAATAGAGGATTCCTCAAGAGAATAGCAGTAGCATAACTTTGCTAATGAATTCCTTGAAAATGAAGTGCACCCATGGCCTTGTTTTATAACACCTCTTTGAGGTATTGTTCAACCAGTTTATAGTGTGAAAAGAGGCTATTTAGGGCATTTTTAGGTCTTTGACCAGCCACCCAATTAGATTCAGTCAAGATTTGGGTGTCAAATCAACTTGGAAGCTGAACCAAAAGTGGGTGGGAGGCCGACCAATATCATAAATTCGTTTTTCTCAGATGTGCGTGACTTTTAGTGACCACAGTCGCGCATCGTGCGCATGTGCACTTTTCCTGCATTTCTGGATTGCACATGTGTGCACGCGCCCTGTGTAATCATAGTGCACCTTAATTTTATCACTGGTTGTATAGTTTTGGATCTTTTGGAAATTGTTTTGTGGTAATTTTGGTCCATGGGTGACCTCATAACTATTTGACGATGTTGGATTCTTGTAACCATTTGCAGACGAAATTTTAGTGATAACACCACCCTAGGGTATAGACTGGTCCACCTCTCCATACGAGGCTCAGTCATGGGATGCACTATCAATACAACCTGTGGATACATCTGAGGAACCCGCTCTAAGAAATATGTGATTTCAAGGCCAAGTGAGCACTATTACTACCCTCCAATTTGGTGCTGGCGAATAGAATCGTTTGAAGTGCCAAGTCCCTTACATCTTTTATCACGATTCAACCACCTACCAACCGCGATCCTGGTATACAATGCTCAACAAAATACACCTCATTTGGTTGAGGAGTTTCCCAATGTTTGGACAAGAGAATGGGTGCTTGTTGGCACAGGGGAAAACCTAGGATTCAACGCTACAATAACGCACCAACAAAACCCTAACTACCGGCCCTTTCAGAAACACCTGTGAAGCAAATGAAGCCTCACTCAAGGTAGAGGTAGGGGTGGTTACAGGACTTAGGTGTCTGCAACCTTAGATGGGACACAGATCTGGGATTGTAATACTTAACAAAGCACTTAGCACAGATGTTTAATCAATATTTAACCACTATCTACTCTGCAGATAAAACAGAGCATCACATCATTCATTCAGATCTGATGTATCTAAGCACTTATCATAGAGAGGTAGATCAGATATAGTAGATTCAAGCACTAAGAACATTCACATAGGTCGGATCTAACATCCACATACATCATTATCACAAAGCATAAACAGATTTGTCTATCTATATCAAAGCACTTAGAAAATAAAGACATAAACACAAACATTACACAAAGCAGAGAAACACAACATATACATGGTTCACCCCCACCCTGGGGCTACGTCCACCAACTCTTATTCTTTATTATCTTTGTTCAAGATTCTTACAGGCCCATAGCATCGAAATCCTACTCCGTAGAAGATAGGAGATCTGCACACACTCCACCAGATCCTCCTTATTCGAGCTAGGGTACCGCACCAAGCCTTCTTACAATTACTTGCACGTATCTCTACAAGTCTCACATAATATGCAGAGAGAACTTACAATCCTTCGATCACATAGATATAGAACTTAGCCATTCGTACTCACTACATTTCTTTAGCATCTATTTATACATACAAACAAGGCCTAAACATGGGAAAACCCATGGGATGACATCGCCATACCCGCTACATAATCCAAAATCCAAAAAAGGACCCAAAAAGGGGATGAGATCCTGCGATGTCTACTTCATCTTGCGCTCCGCCTTCAACATCTCATCGAAGTCCCAAAATAGGTCAAAATTGACCAAGGATCTCCAAAACTTGGTCAAGGGCCAACAGACCCCCAACACTCACCTATGACTCATCCCGAGTCACTCTGATCTGGGTAGTTCTACTTCAAAATCCTCAAGCTTGGCTCAAGCTGCTTCAACTTATTGTTGTGCCACAACCTCTTGTTCAATGAACTTCTGGATGACTGTGTCATTGACAGGTCCCTCCAGGCGTTGTTCAGCTGTAGTGACAACCTACTCCAATTCTGTTCCTCGACCTTTGACCTCTGTGAACAATTGGTAAGCCTTATCTTGTACAGGTTGGATCCTCTGAGTTACTTCCATAACTCTTCTCTAGATAGTGTGGATCTATTTTTGGGTGGTGTGTTGCTCTTGGGATCACTTCATTCTTTCCACAGCTGACAGGGGCTTCAGTTGCGCCTATACCATTTCATCTTGATACTTCACCTCTTAGAGTTGCGACTCCAGTGCCTTCAGTTTTGGATTCTCAGTGAGTTTCTTGTAGGTCTGGGCACTGTGATCAGTGAGTTTCTTACACTCCATAGCAAGGGCTTTTATTCTCTCAACTGCACTTCGAGCAGTTGCTTCTCTTTGATCCCTCACATATTGCGGAGTCTCAGGAAATGTGAGGAGCTCTAAGTCTGTGATCTGGATTTTATGAGCAGAATGAAATGAATAGAGATTATTAACAGGTACTTAACACAAAATAATAGATATACAGTAAAACTAGTTTTCTATTCAATAAGGAAATAAGTTGAAACTGTAAAATGTAGCGGAAACAAGCTTGATGGAATGGTGGCGGCTTATCTCTGAGAAGAGATGTGACGCCTGCACTCATTCGCAAGAAGATCATTACAATGAGGCTCTGAAGGAATTTTTACAATAAAAATTAATGCGAAAAACCCTAGATATCCAAAAACCTAACCCTAGGAGATGAAGCGCCAAAAGTCATGTGGGCCCCGTTTGGGTAAGTTAGTACATTAACTTCCCGGGGTCGTAACTTTTGCATACGATCTCCGTTTTATGAATATGATAGCCCGTTGGAAAGGTATTGTCGAGGAGATTAATTTTGAAGCCTCAATAATTCCTTTTAATATCATTGAGTTGGGACAATCCTGAAAAACATTCATTTAGGCCCTCAAAATGGCCACGAAAGTTAAAACTGCTAAAAATAGTAAATTGCCAAAATTGCTAGAAAATTGTTTTGAGCCAGTTGGAAAAGGTGGGTGGCCACCGATATCCATATAGATCAATCCTCCCTCCTTAGGAAGAAATGGTCTCCATTGCATTGAGTTCCCCCATCATATGAGTAAATTTCTACTGAATTTGGTCGCGGGTGAGCCACTTGCCTTGGTGCAAGAGCTCCCTTGCTTTGACGACTCAATAAAGATGGATCCTTTGTTGTCAAGTGATATTTATCTGTGTGTCCACAATATGATCGCTAGATGCTTGTTGTATGTAGTCGATTTTGAGATCTGTTGGTGTCAGCTTCTCTGCTACGTCTGAGGTTTCCAATAATGGTGGGAAATAAGGGCAAAGGAGATCCACATTGAACACTGGGTGCAGGCCAAGGAAAGGAGGAATGTTGAGCTCAAATGCATCATCTCCCACAGCCTTGATGATGGTGTACAACCCATAATGGAGTGGGCGAATCTTCTAATGGGGTCCTGTAAGGTGTTCTTTCTGCAGATGTAACCAAACTTTGTCACCCACCTGAAACTTATGTGGCACCCAATGTTGATCATGGTGCTGCTTGTACTTGTCATTAGACTTTTGTAGGATATCCTGAGCCTGTTGGTGGATGTGATGGATCCTATCAATGAATCGAGTGGCTTTGTCAGCTTTAGTTGGAGTAGGATATGAGTCGGTCGAGGTGACCGCAAGGGAAAGTGAAACATCTATGGGACTCAATGGTTGGAATCCCAACCCCACCTGAAAGGGGTTGTGGCCAGTTGAGCTATGCAGGACTTAGTTGTAGCTATGTTGGACATAGGGAAGGCTCTCATCCCATGTGCGAGGGTGCTTTGAATTATACATGCGAAGGATATGCACAATCATTCAATTGAAAACCTCGATTTGGCCATCTGTCTGGGGGTGGAAGGTCATGGATTTGGTGAGCTTGGTGTCCAGCAGTGACCAGAGGCTCAACCAAAATATGCTGAGGAGTCGACTGTCCCGATCTAAGACAATGGTTTGCAGGATTCCAAAATGTACCCAGACTCATTCAAAGAAGATCTTGGCAGTGGCCTCTGTTGTGATGTTCTTCTTGCAGGCAACCAGAATCACCATCTTAGAAAAGCGATCAACAACCACAAAAACACAGTCATTTACTCGCTTGGTGGATAGGAGGCCCGACATGTAGTCCATTGAGATGCATTCCAATGGCCTGTCAGGAGTAGGAAGAGGGGTGTACATGCCATGTTTCTTAGTGGTCGGTTTGGAAATAGCATAGGCAATGCAGGAATTGATATACTTGCTGACCTCATGTTGAAGTTTCGACAGTAGAAATGTTTTTGTAGCATCTCCACTATCTTTTCGACGTTGAAGTGTCCTGCCACTCGACTGTAGTGGGATTTCCATATCAGCTTCTCTCGCTCGCTTAATGGAACATAGATATGGCCCAGACGACACAACAACCCATCCTGAATATGGAAATTATCGACAACTGCGTTTGCACCCAACATTTGGTATGTGGTGGCGAAGTCTGGGTCTGTCTAATAGAGTTGGGGCTATCCAAAGATCTCATGGTTGCAGGAGTCTAGCACCGTGGTTAGTGCCGCGACTAGTGGTCTATTGAGGCAATCAACAATGCGATTGGTGATTCCTGTTTTATACTTGATTTTGAGGTGGACTTGCTGCAAGTATGTGAACCACTTTTGATGGCAATCATTCTACATTTTTCCTTGTGTCTGCATGAACTTCAGTGGCTTATGATCAGTGTGGATGACTGTCTCCTTCCCAAGAATGTAATGTCTCCACTAGAGGTAGGCTTGCACAATGGAGTACATTTATTTGTCGTAAGTAGGGTACTTACGGATAACATATGATAGTGTCTCACTATGATAGGCCACAAGGTGGCCGTGCTGAGTGAGAATGGTTCCCACCGCATAGTCTAAATAATTTGTCTCGATCTCAAAGGGTTGTTGCAGGTCTGGTAGTGAAAGTATTGGAGCTGAGCACAAGCACTGCTTCAAATCATCAAACTCTTGTTGTTGGGACTGGCCCCATGCAAATTTTTCCTTACCAGCACCCCTGGTTATTTGTCTAAGGGCCCATGCAAATGGGAGAATCCCAACACAAACCTACGGTAGAAATTGGCAAGGCCTAAGAAGCTTTGAAGCTCAGTGAGTGTGGTTGGGGCTGGCTAGTCACGGATGAATTGGATCTTGACTATATCCACATGTACGCCATGTTGATCAATTATGTAGCCCAAGTAATGGACCTTGTCCATGCCGAAGGAGAATTTTTCCAAGTTGTCATATAGCTTGTGCTACCATAGGGTGTGCAGAACCTACTGAATATGTTGCAAGTGTTCGGCCCAAATATTGTTGTAAATGAGAATTTAATCCAAATACACCACCACAAAAGTATTGGTGAATGGTTGTAGGATATCATCCATCATCCTCATGAAAGTGGCTGGATCATTTTTCAAACCAAAGAGCATGACCAACCATTCAAAAAGGCCTTCCTTTGACTTGAAGGCGGTTTTCCATACATTTGTTTGTTCTATTGGGACTTGGTGGTAGCCAGAATTCAGATCAATCTTACTGAAGTATTTGTCCCCCGTGAGTTGATCAAGGAGGTCGTAGACTCAGGGAATTGGGTACCTATTTCTAATTGTGATTTTATTCATAGCTCGGTAATCAATGCAGAGTCACCAGGTTCCATATTTCTTCTGTACCAACACAATTGGGCTCCCGCAAGGCAATGAGCTGGGACGGATGTTCCCCTTGTGGAGAAGTTCTTGGATCTATCACTTTATCTCCTCGTTCTCTAATAGAGAGTGGTGATATACTGGCTCATTGGGAAGTGGTGTGTCGGGGGTCATATCGATGGGGTGCTTGACCTGGTAGTGGAGAGTTACCTCGGTAGGTGAGGAGAAGATATCTGAGTATTCTTCCATGACCTTATATACTTGCTTCTGTTGTGTGGAAAGGTCGGCCACAAATACCCTGGATGTGGTTGTGATCTTTCACTTGTTCTAAGATTGAATCACAAAGAAGACAAACTTCCCCATATGAGATATGACCTTCCTGCATTCCTTAGCAGAGATCAAGAAAATATCACTAGGTGGGACTGCCTCGAGTATCCTGTACAATTTCTTGTTCAAAGTAATAATAACACTACAAGGCCTAGACTCATATATAGCATGGTGTTTCCATAAATAAGGTTGGCCCAAAAGAACATCACAAAATACCTCGTCTTTGAAGGGCTTGATGCCATATGACAGTCGACACTGTTGGCTGAAATAGAGATCGCTTCCTTGGTGGAGCCATCCTATGGTGTAGGGTTGTGGGTGTGGTGTTTTTGGAAAGGCCAACAACTTGAAAACCTCTGCTGAGATGAGTTTATTCTGGCTACCACTATCCATGATAAAGTACAACGGGGTTCATTTTACCCACATCTATGAAGGGAAGAGGCGTTCTCCTTCTTCTGGCTCATTTGGTTCACCAAGATGGAGATTGGTGGTAGAAACAGTGGTACTAGGTTCCACTTCAATGATCTGTCTTCCCCTTTATAGTTCTGGCTCAGAGTCTGAACCATCATCTGATTCATAGGCTTTCACTTTGGCCATCAGTGACTGCTTTGAGCAGCAGTCAACGGTGTTATGCTAAGGGATCTTATGGAAGTCACACCACTTCCCGGTATCTTTCTTTGTCTTTCTAGTCTCCTTCTTTGCTTGTGGCTTGGACTGGTTGTCCCGATACTATCCATCTTTTCTCTATCCTTTCTTCTGTGGGTTGGGGCCACCCTTTCCTGGATTTTGTTGTGAAGGGTTCCCGGGCCCAAATTTCTGTGTCTTTTGCTTGAGCTTCTGCTCGATTTTCACATCATATCGGTAGGTCACGCACAAGGATGAGATGTATAAAAATTTTGTTTTGGTATGGATGTAACTATGCAAAGCACCGCGATACTTGAGCACCAGATGTCACTCTAAATATTTAATACCCAGTTTGGTGAGCAAGGTATGAAATATATTTATGAAATCTGGTACTGCTTGGTATCTTTCTTGTCGCAGTGTGGTCCATTTGGTATACAAGTTGTCATAACTTCCGACAAGGTAGTATTTTTCCTTAATAGAATCCCTTAAGGAATCCCAGGTGGTTGTGACTATAAATAATGAGGGTTCCTCTATTTCCTTTTGCTCACAGAAAGTTTCCCACCAATCTTTGACATGGGGAACAGATTTGAGGAGCACAAAAGTAATCTTTTATTTATTCGAAAAGTTATGGATAGAAAAATACCCTTCTAGTAGATTAAACCACTTGTCTACAACATTTGTGTCTATCTAACCTTCAAATATAGGAATATCGAAGTTTATTTATACCTTGAAGGGGGTGGCCCCTTCGCTCAAAGAAGATGTGTCGCATGTTGGTAATCATCGAAGGATTTGCGCAAAACTATCTGTTAGCACAGAGTGATGTAGGGGGTGCTCTCTTGAAAGAAAAATCCCCTTGGGAGAGGAAAGGGATTCAGAAAACCCATTTTTCCAAAGTTTGGAGGGCGGGAACGTCATTTTAATGAGCAGGCAGTTTCAGACGGCCAAGAGCTGCCCGCCCAGATTTGCGGCTGAGGTTTTATTCTGGAGCCCCCTCACCATTCTACCTTTAACGGTGGGGGGGGGTGGTCCAAAATTGGGTGCACATATCTCAAACAGCCGAGATCGAGGTGCCTAGATAAACAGCTGAGGTTTTATTCAAAATTCCCCTCACCATTCTACCTTTAATAGGGGGGGTCCGGAATGGTGTGGTATTGACATGGGGCTCCCTTCCTGTCATGTCACCTTCTCTACCATTTCCTCCCCTGCCATTTGTTCTCCACTTGAACACATGATGGGGCTTGTTCCCTTTGGCCCCTCCTCATCCTCCGAGATCTATCCCACTCCCTTCCACATCATCCTCCCATAAATAATGTGTCCCCCATTACCATTATATCTCGTCACCTTTGTCCCTTCTCCTTGCCATGTGTCTCACCCCTGTTGTTTTTGTGATCACTCCCTTTCCCCATTCCACGTCAAGCATGTCAGATCCTCCACGACCTATCCATTAGACCATTTAGCTGATCCAGGTGGTGCCATGAGAAGACCTCCACGTCCCAGAGGGAAAAGTTGACCCGAATTGTTCCTGATCCCAAGAAAGCAGTTTTTGAAGATTGTTGGAGGTGGTTAGACATTGTCTCCACCATAAATGGAAAGTCCGGCAAAGTATTAAAGGCATGTTGATTCATCTACAGGACAGTCAGGAGTCTAATTGCATCTGTCATAAGTGCACGATCATCCAGACTCTACATGCACAGACTGCCAGAAGACATGCAGACGCAATGTTTTTAATGCAGTGTCTCGTTTTTTCTGTTGTTGTTTTAGTTTGAGTATATGTAGGTTTTTTCTCCATTTTTGTAATCTATCGATGGTTGAGCTAGGCTCCCGATTGTAAATTTTTAACGAAGCACTGGTTGCACTGGTTATGTATTGGCACTTGAGATTTCTTGACTTATGAATGTCATCTTCTTTCCATCTCTTTGTTTACACTGTGTTAGAACAACTCAGAATTGGAGGATCCAGTCATGTTGCGCTATTATAGGATGATGTAGGTTGGATCACTGTAATAGTTGCATTGTCTCTAATCAGTTCTTGTATTTTCTCAATGCTGAATGACTTGGAATTGGAGGATCTAGTCAAGTCACCCTTCAGTTCCTCAAAACTCAGAACCAAGAGGATCTTGTATTCTGAGATTTTCTTCCTCAAGTTGTTGAAAGGCATGATGCTCGAGGCAATATTTCTCACTCATATCACCAAGTCTTCCCCCTACTCATTTTACAATCAACTCACTGACGGAAGTTAGATCAAGACCTATTTTGTTTTTTACATACCAGGACTGGTCCCTGAGTTAGAAGTGATACCTTCTTGGGTCTCTACCCATTCGATCACCCATTAAATTTATTCATGACATAAATTGATGGGCGTTGGTCTCTGCTCCTATCACAATCCAGGAGTGACTTCTAATGCTAAAATTCCTGGCACTGTTGCCGAGGATGAAGTTGAATATTTTCCCCGGGATTGAATGACAACGATTAACTGATTCTGAAGGTGCATCAGATATCAGAACTATCAAGATTTCTACTGTGCACCTAGAAACTCCACTGACATGACATCGCTGGGCAACCCCACTGGTTCCAACCCATAAGCGACTCCATTGTTTCAGCCGTGGTTTCTAGAGGCAGACACACAAGGTCTACTCCTCAGCTGTCATTAGTGCCACCTGAAGCTGACCCAGAGAAGACCATCAGAAAGGGAAATTCCTCTGAAGGCGGTACTTCTACTTCTAAAACAAGCATTTCTGGTGATTTTCAAGATTTTGTAGAAACTCCAACCCCTTCATTTCGTCCTGTTTTATTATCGTCTGTCAGAGCTTCTCGTAGTCTAAATTTTGGGAGTGTTCCTGTTGGATTTTCTCCTCCTGGTATCGAATTAGTAGGAGAAAATCTTGTCACTCCCCTCTCCCCCGAGGTGGTACCCTGGTTCAGACCCAGTGCCTTTGAATATACTCCTACCCCAGGTTTTACTACCCTTCCTCATGTTATTACTGTTGTTAAGGGAAGGGAAATTTTTGTTCCTTTGAGACCGCAAGCCTATTCTCTAGATTTCCTGCAGTTCCCCTCCCATTCTATAAGCTTAGCTCATGTCTTTCTGCTTTAAACCTCATCTCCTCCTAGTTTCTCCACACCTGTTGTTCCTATGGCTGGTGCTAATCCCCCTATAAATAGAATGAACACCATAGTAGCTGCCAGATATGCTCCCTTGATCCTACCTCAACCTGTGAATCTTCTCCTTGCTGGAGATTACTTGAAATATATGCCCAAGTTCACTGGGGAAGAGAACATAACTGTGGAAGAGCACCTGGTTGCTTTCTACAGTTATGCAGAAAACCTGAACATTGAAAATGAAGATGTCTAGATGAGAGTCTTTTTCCAGAGCCTGGATGGCGAGGTGAGGAAGTGGTTTAGGAGATTGGCCCCCGGATCTATTGCTAGGATTGAAGCTCTAGATAGTGCTTTCCTGATGCAATGGGGAGATAAGAAGGATTTCATGTATTACATGACAGAATTTGGGTCTTTGAAGAAAATGGGAGGAGAGTCTGTCTTAGATTTCTCCAAAAGATTCAATAAGATGTATAATAAGATCCCTGCTGAGATAAATCCCACAGAATCCTCTACCAAAATTTCTTATACTAGTGCATTCAATCCTGACTTTTGTCTTCTATTGAGAGAAAGAAGAGCTACTTCCCTAGCTCAAATGAAAGATGTGGCCATAGAGGTGGAATGTAATGTATTGGTAGTTGACAGACCGAGGAATAAGACTAATGCAGACAGGAGAAAGGGAATATCTGAAGCCTCAACTTCTGGAACCTCTGTGCCTCACTCTCAAGTGGATGAATTGACCAAGATAGTGAAGTCTTTGTCTCCAGAGATGGACAAAATGAAGGTGGAGGGAAAGCAGGCATATAGAAATCCTCAAAATGCCGAAAACAAAGGAATATTTAGGATGCCAAACAATATTTCTCCCCTGACTACGTAGAGAGACCAGAGAGGAAGAGATAGAAAAGACCAAAAAATTCAGGCCCCTCTTCAAAATAATTTTGTGGCTGATGAGGAAGAAGGGGAAACAAACGGGCTTGATCTCGAAATCCACTGCTTCAGTGAAATTCCTCCTTTTCCTCATCTCACTCAATCAGTATATGAGGAATATCTCATGGACAGTTAGCTAAATGAACTTAGCAAGGGAGACAAGGCTAGCAATAGCCAAAGCAGGTATAACCTGAGATCCAAGAAAAAGCTAGGAGCACCTGATGTTCCTGAATAGCTCCCTAGAACAGAGAAACCTGTTAATGAAGCAGCAGACATCAATGAAGGTAAGAAGTCCCAAAACCTCTCTCCAATGGTCCAGAGTCATGTTCATGAAGTAAGAGAAATACCAAAGATTACATCTTCTTTTAACTTTGAGCATGAAATTCAGAAAATTAGAATCCCTGTTCCCCTCTCTGAACTGATCAAACATGAAGTGTTCAAAAAATGCCTCTTCGAACTATTACAGTCTGAAGCCTCATGCCTTCCCACAGACTCCATCAATTTGCAAGATGAAAATCCTGCAGTCATTTTAGGTCCTATGGTAGAAGACAGGAATGATTCATCCCCTCCCTTCTATACATCCTTGAACATACATGACAAGGTACTGCACAACTGTTTGATGGATTCAGAGGCTTCCCACAACCTCATGCCCAAAAATGTCATGGAATAATTAGGACTAGAAGTCACTAGAGCCTATCATGACCTCTATTCCTTTGACTCTAGGAAAGTTCAATGCCTAGGAGTCATCAAAGACCTGGTCGTGACCTTGTTTCAATTGCCCATGAAAAGTGTGGTTATGGACATTGTAGTGGCTGATGTCCCAAGTTTGGTATGTTGTTATCAAGATCTTGGATAAAAATACTGGGGGGGACTTTGCAGATGGACCTAACCTATGCTACTATTCCTATGTTCGGAGGAGAACATAGGAGACTATACAGAGAATCCCAGCTGGCCTATATAATCAGTGATGAAGCCAATCCTACCAACCATACTATATTTTCCCTTGACACTGATTTAGGTTCCAGTTTACTACAAATCACTAATTCTTCTGAGCCTCTTCTAAATCTCATAAAATATCCCACCACTTCTCATGAATTTTCTTCCCCCATCACCTCCATCTCGAAAAAAAAAATTGATGGAGCCTCTTCCAGGGAAGGCACTGGTGCTGGAATATTTTTTGTGTCACCTGCTCAAGAAACCATATCGCTATCATACAAGCTCTAATTTGAAACAACCAACAATGTGGCAGAATATGAAGCTCTTGTTATAGGATTAAGAGCTACAAAGGAAATGGGAATTCAGGAGGTAGCAGTGTTTGGAGATGTAGAGTTGATAGTCCAACAGATCAGAAACACTTATCATGCCAAGCATCCTCAACTTAGGAGTTACAGAAATGAGGTATGGGACCTAATCGATAGTTTCTTCTTAGCATTTAACATTTCTTTTGTCCCAAGAGAGAAGAACATAGTGGCAGATTCCTTGGCTACAACAACAAGCAATTTCAAAGTGCCCTTGCCACCCAAATTCAAATATGATGTAGAAGTAAAATACAGGCCCTCGATACCTAACAATGTCAAACATTGGAAGGTGTTCGAGGATGATCTTGAGATCAAAATATTCTTGGATATTGTTGAAGAATTTTCAGAGATGCATATTGACCAAGACTCTACTTCTGAAGAAAGGCCTGATGGTGGTAATTTTCTGAGTAAGATTGCAGAGCGTGACATTGTGCAGCTGCCCAACAATCATATTCCAAGGGGATTGGTTCCTTTAGAAAGACTTTTTGATAGGAATGATGTGGCATTGAAAGGGAAAATCTTAGAGGATGAGGCTGATACAAATCAGTGCAACATTGGCACCGAGAATGAACCCAAGTTTGTCAGATTGTCAAGAAGTCTGACAAAGGAATAGAGGGCTGAATACACTGAACTATTGAGGGAGTTTGCTGATGTTTTCACCTGGACCTATGAATATCTCAAAACTTATGACACTTCTTTCATTAAGCATAAAATCCCGTTGAAAAAGGAGGCAAAGCCATTTAGGGAGAAGCTAAGACATATCAATCCTATGTTACTGCCTATCATGGAGAGAGAAGTGAAGAAGCTTCTACATGCCCAGATCATCGTGCCATTGAGATATTCAGAATGGGTGGCAAACTTGGTCCCTGTAAGGAAGAAGGGTGGAGAAATTAGACTCTGTGTAGATTTTAGAAACCTGAACAGGAGCTCACGAAAGGACAATTACCCCTTACCAAATATGGAACATATATTGCAGAGGGTAACAGGAGCATCCAGGATTTCCATGATTGATGGCTTCTCTGGCTACAATCAAATCTATGTTCTGCCTGAGGACAGGGAGAAGACGACATTTACCACTCCATGGGGCACATTCAGGTATGCTAAAATGTCATTTGGGTTGATGAATGCAGGGGAAACGTTTCAACGTGCCATGGACATAGCTTTCATTGGGGAAAAGGATAAGTTTGTGGTCATCTATCTGGATGACATAACAGTCTTTTCCAAATCTGATAAAGAACATTGTTTTCATCTCAGGAAAGTTTTTCTGAAATGCAAGAGTTTTGGCCTCTCATTGAATCCCAAAAAATTTGTGTTCACCATGGAAGGAAGGTTACTGGGCTACATAGTATCAGCAAAAGGAGTCAAAATTCATCCTAGTAGAGTTGAAGCAATCCAAGGCTTGGAAATCCCAAGATCTAGGAAAGAAGTCCAGTCTTTCCTTGGTAAGATTAATTTTCTAAGGAAGTTTGTTTCTAACTTTGCTGAGGTGGTAAAGCTTATAACAACCATGTTGAGAAAGGAAAATGAAGTGAGGTGGACCTCTGAATCTCGAAATTTCTTTGAGAAGATAAAGAAGGCCTTGACAGAAGCTCATGTTCTTATCAGTCCCAATTACTCAAATTATTTCCTTATTTTCTCCTTTGTCTCATCTGACACGGTGGTTGTTGTTTTATTACAGACAAACGAGGCCAGGCTAGAGCAGCCTATTGCCTATTTTAGCAGATCCCTAAGGGATGCCGAGGTCAGGTACAAAATTATGGAGAAGCAGGCCTATGCTCTGGTAAAGGCTCTCAAATCCTTTAGAACCTATGTCCTGCAGTCGAAGATCATTGCCTATGTCCCCTCAGTCGTTGTTAAGGACATTCTTATTCAGCCTAAGATAGATGGGAGGAGGAGTAAGTGGATAGCCAAGATCCTTGAGTTTGACTTGGAAATAAGGCCTACCAAATTAATCGAAGGTCAAGGTTTAGCCAAGTTGTTGGCTGAAGCAAATTACAAAGATTTGGGGGTAGGTTTCACCAATCAATGCTCAGGAAATTAGCAGGATCTACTGTCTGATATGGACCCTCAAGCAGAACCCCCGTTGGCTCGATGTCCTTGGTATAAGGATGTCATATATTTTCTGCGAGAGTTGCGGCCTCTAGATGGCTTGCAAAGAAACAAGGCAGGAGCTCTGAAGCTCAAAGAAATCAGATACTTCCTTGCCAATCAAGTTTTATATTGGAAAAACCCCCTGGGGGTGATTTTGAAATGTATGAATCCACAAGAGGCTGACAGGATCATTGTTGAATTTCACAGCAACCTATGTGGATGGCATCATTTCTGGAAGACCACAGCCTACAAAATCCTCAGGGTTGGGTATTACTGCCCACCTTATTCACCGATGTATGCAGAAAGGTCAGAGCTTGCATCAAATGCCAAAGATTTTCAAGAAAGCAAAAGCTTAAATATCTGCCTATAAATCCTATAGTTGTTTCGAGACCTTTCCAGCAATGGGGCCTAGATTTTATTGGAGAAATCCACCCCGCTTCCAGTGGACAGCATAGATGGATCCTAACTACCATGACTTTATTTACTAAGTGGATAGAAGCTATTCCCACTAGGAGTGCTTCCCACAAGGTAATCATTGGATTCCTGGAAGACCTCATCACAATATTCGGTTGCCCAAACAAAATTGTCACTGATAACACAGCCTCTTTCAAGGCTGAGCCATTAGCCAAGTTCTGTGAGCAATTCGGGATCAAACTGATTCACTCCACCCCATACTATCCCCAGGGCAATGGTTTAGTAGATTCCTCCAACAAAATCCTGATGAGGATCATCAAAAGACTATTGGAGGACAACAAAAAGGCCTGGGATTCAAATTTTAAATTCACTCTATGGGTCGATCGAGTGACCACAAAGAAATCTATAGGCATATCCCCTTTCCAATTGGTTTATGGACAAGAAGTTGTTTTCCCTTCTCAGCTAGCCATTCATGTAGCAAAGTTATTCCAGGATTATCAAGAAGAGCTGGATGATATGATCAAAATAATTCATCAACTGGTAGAGGTCCAGTAGGCCAGAGAGTAGGCAATGAACAGAATTCAGGACCATCAACAAAAGATCAAGCAGGATTTTGACAAAAAGGCCAAGAAGGAAGAGTTTTAGATAGGAGACCTGGTGCTGAAATGGGATGCTCCTAAACAAGACAAGGGCAAACATGACAAATTTGAATCCCTATGGGTCGGGCCCTTCAAAATCTCTGAAGTATTTTCAAATAATACCTACAGGTTACGAGATTTGAAGGATCAGGAAGTTTTCAATGGCCCTGTGAATGGGCATTTCCTGAAAAGATGTTTTTCTTGAGCTGCACATGTCTCATCTGTGGTTGTATATATTGTTTTTCTTTTATCTTTAAGTTTAAATAATGACTCCATAGCCTAACAGCAAGGCACTGAAGCTACAAAAGAGTTCTCGGTATCCCGCAGGGGGCGTTCCATCCCCCATGGAGCCTAATGTTAGCACATAATAATGTTGGGGGTGCTCTCCTGAAAGAAGAACCCCCTTGGGAAAAGAAAGAGAATTGGAAAACCCATTTTTCCAAAGTTTGGAGGGTGGGCGCATCATTTTAATGAGCAGGCAGTTTCGGACGACCAAGATCTTCCCGCCCAGATCTACGGCTGAGGTTTTATTC
>JZKD02S1749077.1:248849-264989 GCA_000966675.3 Picea glauca | reverse complement strand
GAATTGGGCACGCATCTCTCAAACGGTCGAGATCGAAGTGCCTAGATAAATGGATGAGGTTTTATTCCAGAGCCCCCTCGCCATTCTACCTTTAATAGGGGGGTCCGGAATGGTGTGGTATTGACGTGGGGCCCCCTTCCTATCATGTCACCTTCTCTACCGTTTCATCCCCTGCCATCTATTCTCCACTTGAACACGCGACAAGGCCCATTCCCTTTGGCCCCTCCTCGTCCTCCAACATCTGTCCCTCTCCCTTCCACATCAGCCTCCCATAAATAATGTGTCCCCCATGACCATTATATCCCATCACCTTCTCCCCTTCTCCTTGCCATGTGTCTCACCCCTGTTGTTTTCTTGATCACTCCCTTTCCCCGTTCCATGTCAAGCATGCCAGATCCTCCACGACCTATCCAGTAGACCGTTTAGCTGATCCAGGTGGCACCATGAGAATACCTCCATGTCCCAGAGGGGAGAGTTGACCTGGATTGTTCCTGATCCCAAGAAAGCAGTTATTGAATTTTGTTGGAGGTGGTTAGACATCGTCTCTTCCATAAATGGAAATTTTGGCAAAGGATTAAAATCATGTTGATTCATCTGTAGGACATTCAGGAGTCTGATTGCATCTGTCATAAGTGCACGATCATCCAGAGTCTACATGCACAGACTGCCAGAAGACATGCAGATGCAATGTTTTTAATGCAGTGTCTCGTTTTTGCTGTTGTTGTTTTAGTTTGAGTATATGTAGGTGTTTTCGCCATTTTTGTAATCTATTGATGGTTGAGCTAGGCTCTCGATTGTAAATTTTTAATGAAGCACTGGTTGCACTGGTTATGTATTGGCACTTGAGACTTCTTGCCTTATGAATGTCAGCTTCTTTCCATCTCTTTGTTTACCCTGTGTTATAACAACTTGGAATTGGAGGATCCAGTCGAGTTGTGCTATTATAGGATGATGTAGGTTGGATCACTATAATAGTTGCATTGTCTCTAATCAGTTCTTGTATTTTCTCAATGCTGAATGATTTGGAATTGGAGGATCCAGTCAAGTCACCCTTCAGTTCCCCAAAACTCAGAACTAAGAGGATCTTGTATTCTGAGATTTTCTTCCTCAAGTTGTTGAAAGGCCTGATGCCCAAGGCAGTCTTGCTCACTCATCTCACCAAGTCTTCCCCCTGCTCATTTTACAATCAACTCACTGACGGAAGTTAGATCAAGACCTCCTTTGTTTTTTACATACCAGGCCTGGTCCCTGAGTTAGAAGTGATACCTTCTTGGGTCTCTACCCATTCGATCACCCATTAAATTTATTCGTGACATAAACTGATGGGCATTGGGCTCTGCTTCTGTCGCAATCCATGAGTGACTTCTAACGCTAACACTATCCATAATCTCATTCCTTTTTTGTGTGAGGGCTTCCTCAATCAACAGTTTGAAAGGATCTCATGTCTCGTCATCTTTATTTTCTCCTACCATGAGATCTCTCTTGGGTGTGCGAGAGATTTTATCCTCAAGAGAAACAAGCTCGAGACCCAACTCTTTGTACTCCGACCTTGTTGGGGACATGCATTAAGATGACAAGGAGCAGACTTCTTTGATACCACTGATCCATATTTTATGAGCAGAACGAAATGACTATAGATTATTAATAGGTACTTAACACAAAATAACAGAGATATAGTAAAATTGGTTTTTTATTCAATAAGGAAATAAGTTGATGTTAATGTTTAAGCCATTATTATAGATGCTTTCATTTCATTAGATAACAATAGCATAATCCAAGATCACTGAGAAATACACAATCAAAAGAGACAGAACATTTATCCTAGGAAACCCTCTAGGGGAAGAAAACCCAACAAAACTTCCTTAATATAGATAGCCAATATAATGCCAAGAGATCTCTATGTTAAAACAGAAATTCCTCTCCAAGATATGCACCACTCTCTCTCTCCTTTGTCGGTAACAGATCAGAACTTGTCTCTCAAACTGAGCAAGTGATTTTTTTTTAAGTGAGGCGCTAGCCTCCTTTATTTATACAAGTCTGGCATGTGTGAAGTGTCTCTTCACTGGCAGGGCCGACTTCTCAAACTGGGTGGGTAAACCCACCTTTATTATATTTCTGGGTCTCTTTAATAACCGTTGGGGCTGACTTCTTATTCTGCCTATTACAATTGTCTTTTGACCAATTTGCAAAAGGGGATTTGGTCCTATTACTATAATCGACATGATCAATCCACAATGGGGATTGATCCTATGAATAATATATCAATAATAATAAGAATACTCTTTGCAGTTACAATATTTCAACACTCCCCCTTAACAAGAAGGGTATTCTTCAGTAGAATCATACGAGAGAGAGAGGAAAACATCATCAAGAGAATCAAGTGGGAGGACAACATCATCAATATCATCTTGGCTGGCGTATCTATAAATCGTCGGAAGTTTTCTTCATCGGCAGCATCATCATTCTCAAAGGAATGCCATCATCATCTGCATCAATATGTATTAGTATAAAAAATGATACATCATCATCATCACAACACAAGGTTGTCTCATCATAATACAAGACTGGCTTTATGTCACAGTTGTCAAGCTGGAAGCTCAGTACTTGTCTCATCTCATCGTCTTGCTTTACATCACAACACTCAAGCTGGAAGCAAGATACTCGTCCTGCTTTACATCACAACACTCAAGATGGAAGCAAGATACTCGTCCTGCTTTACATCACAACCATCAGGTTGAAAGCAGGATACTAGAATGGCTTTATGTCAAAGATATCTAGCCGAAGGCTCAGTACTAGTCTCATCTCATCGTCTTTCTTTGCATCACAGTACTCAAGCTGGAAGCAAGATACTCGTCCTGCTTTACGTCACAACCATCATGTTGGAAGCAGGATACTAGACTAGCTTTACATCACAGCTATCTAGCCAGAATCTCAGTACTAGTCTCATCATATCATCTTTTTTTACGTCTGATAGCTTGGTCAGAAGCAAAGAACATCTCTTCTTCCTTTACATCTAATAACTCGGTCAGAAGCAAGGAACATCTCTTCTTTCTTTATGTCTGACAACTCGGTCAAAAGCAAGGAACATCTCTTCTTTCTTTACATATGACAACTCGGTCAGAAGCAAGGAACATCTCTTCTTGCTTTACGTCTGACAACTCGGTCAGAAGAAAGGAACATCTCTTCTTGCTTTACGTTTGACAACTCGGTCAAAACCAAGGAACATCTCTTCTTGCTTTACGTCTAAAAACTCGGTTAGAAGAAAGGAACATCATTACTTTATTTACGACTCACAACTCGGTCAGAAGCAAGGAACACATGTCATCTTGCTTTACATCTGACAACTAGGTCAGAAGCAAGGAACACATCTCATCTTTCTTTATGTATGATAACTAGGTTAGAAGCAAGGAACACATCTTATCTTTCTTTGTGTCTGACAACTAGATCAGAAGCAAGGAACACGTCCTGCTCAATCTGCATTAGTATATCCACTCAATGTGAAATTATGATCTCCATCATAGTTGAGACCATAATCTATCATACCTTTGAGGTACCTCATCACATGTTTTGCAGCCACTAGGTGAACACATCTGGGTTCTACTAGAAACTGACTCAAGGTGTTCACGACAAAACAAATGTTTGGTCTGGTTTTCATCAAGTACATCAGTGATCCAATAATCTGTCTATACAGTGTGGCATCAAGCAATTCTAACGACGTGTCAACTAGCATCTTCAGCTTCGCTTCCATGGTTGTATTCATGGGCTTGCATTCCAGCATGTCGAATCTCTTTACGATTTCGACCATGTACTTCCCTTGGTTAAGGAAGATCCTCTCAAGACTCTGGCATACCTCAAGACCTAATAAGTAATGCATTAGGCCGAGGTCTTTCATTTCAAATTCCAAGGAAAGTCTCTTTTTACATTCAGTGATGAGATTTTCTTCTCCAGTTAAGAATAGGTCATCCACATATAGCAGTAAGATTACTGGCTCATTATCCATAATTTTGAAGTAGAGATTTGAGTTTTCTTTACTCTTGGTAAAGCCTAATCTCGTCAAGAAACTATCTATATGGCCATACCTACCTCTAGGAGCTTGATTCAATCCTTATAAGTGTTTCTTCAATCTGCAGACATGAGACTTCCTGTCTTCAACCTCAAATCCTTGAGGTTGCTCTATATACACTTCCTCTTCGATGACACCATTTAGGAAAGTTGTCTTCACATCCATTTGGTGCATCTTCCACTTCATCTTAGATGCAAGAGATATGATGGTCCTAATCGAAGTGTATCTGACCACATGAGCAAATGTCTCTTCATAGTCAATGCCTTCCTTCTGGGAAACTCCATGAGTGACAAATATTGATTTATACTTGATTTATACTTCTCAATACTTCCATCAGCAACATGTTTTATTTTGAAGATCCATCTGGAGGATACCACATCTTTATTCTTTGGTCTGGGAACTATTTCCCATACTTCATTCTTCATTATGGATTGGTATTCCTCTATCATGGCATCTGCCCATTCTTTCCTTTGAATGGCTTCTTCAAAACAGGTAGGATCCTCTTCTAGGAGGTCACACATCAAATCCGTATAACTGGAGAATGGCTTTGGTCTTTTCACCTGTCTTGTGGTTCCTTGGGGAACACCATACTTCTCTCCATCTTGAATAATCTCTCTAGCCCATTATGGCTTTCTTTTATGGAGGATCATCATCTAAGGAGGTTCTTTCACTTCTACTATATCATGGTATTCTAGAAGTTCCTCATCAAGGGAAGTTATGATCTCCCTCTCTGGTTCTGTAGCTCTGGGAACCTCCCTCATTGCAGTATGGGGGATTAAGAGTTCCTCCTCATATACCTCTTCAAGATGGCATATTTTAGATTTTTTGAGTGCTACATCTTCATCAAAGGTCACATCCTTGCTGATCTCAATGTGATGTTGACCTGGTATATAGATCCTGAAGGCCTTAGAAACCTCACAGTATCCCACAAATATTCTCTTCTTTCCTGAAGGATCCAACTTGTTTCTCTTTTCTTTAGGTATATGAATAAACACTGGACATCCAAATATTTTAATATGGCTTATTTATGGATTCTTTCCGATGAACATCTCTTCTGGTGTCTTGAGTCCAAGTGCACTATCGGTTCTACACATAAATAGTTTCCATCGTTGCTTCTGCCCATAAGCACATAGGAAGATCTTGATCATGGATCATAGTCTTCACAGCTTCCAATATGGTTATGTTCTTCCATTCAGCTACACCATTTTGTTGGGGATCTTGATCCCAACATCTTTGCAAAAGTTCATGAACTCTTTTGAGGTATATTCTCCTCCATTATCTGACCTAAGTATCTTAATCTTCCTTACAAAAAGTTTCTCTATCAAGGCTTTGAATTCCTTGAACTTGTTGAACACTCCAAATATATCCAGGTCTTATGAGAATAATCATCAACGAATGATACATAGTATACATACCCACTAATGGAGGATGATGGCATTAGGCCACACATATATGAATGAATGAGTTCTAGGACTCCTTTTGTCTTGTTTTCCCTCTTCGAAAACGGGTTCTTGATGTTCTTCCCTTGTGCACATCCATTGCATACGCCTTCATGGTCACCTTTGAGTTCTAGTAAACCTGTGACCGCCTTGCATATGTATGGTAGGACCTTGTAGTTGATGTGATATAATCTTCTATGCCAATATTCTTCAATGGCGTGGGTCATGGTAGCTTCTAAGTGACCCTTTATCTTATGCAAGTCACCTTCTTCTCTTCCAATGATGATTGCTTCATTTATGGTCTTTCCTTTAGCATGTTGCCTTCTGCAACCTTTGCTATAGATTCTTCATGTGACCTGGAGCAAGGTCAACAAAACAAAAAGCAATAATAATATCCTTCTGACAATATAAAGCAATAGCACGGACAATCATCACAGTAGCTCCTTTAGAGCTATCACTTATAATTTATCTGAAGCAAGGATTAAAGGTAAGGAATACAATATGAAATGAGGTCAACACTCTCATAGTGTTGTGACCAAGCATTCTTCCATGGAAACCTGGAACTAACACATGAGGTTTCTCCTTGAGGAGGTGTTAGTTGTATCAGGCAAATAATTTACCTCTATATGCTCACATTCTATTAGGTATAATACTTTACAAAGACTGTTATCTCAACTATAGTCATCAACTTGCCATGTGCACCTTTGAATCTTATCAACTTGATTTAATCAAACCTGGAGCCTTGTCTTCAGGAATGAGTGCTTTCTTTTCTTCCAAGTCTTCTTCACTCAAGATGACGAGTGATTTCTTCAACCTATCTGTTGTACTAAGACAATACACTATCTTGACAAAAGGTTAGGTTAGAGGATAATCTCTATGATCAACTTTTAATCCTTCTAACAATTTGATCATAGCTTCAACATGCAACACTGATCAATATAATGTCATGAAAAATAGATGCATATCAGAATAATCACACCTGGGTTGCATCATTCCTCTGAATGTGTTGGATATTGAGATCCTTCTGGATCTATGGCAAGAGATCCCTTCTCCCGCAAATACTCTTTTAACCATTTAAACATATGAGAGTACATACCTCTGATATCATTTGCAGGTCGTGGCACCATCTGGTAGCAGCGGTAATCATTACCAACTCTTTAAAAACTTCAAGGATGACTACCACTGGTTGTACGGATGCTACTACAACTGGTACTGCAACTGCAATTGGTTCTAAGACTGCAACTGCAACTTAAGGTTTTATGAGGAAACCCTAATTTTTCAAACTTTGAATTTTAAAATTCTGATCCAGGGGATAGATGCACTGGGTTGAGGCGAGTTATCTAGTGCAGTCAGATTTCTGAAAAATCCAACTTTTACCCCCTCAAACTTGATCTACAGATTTTTGGACTGGTGCTTCTGGTTTTCTGGTACTTCTGGTACTCTGGTACTTCTGGTACTTCTGGTACTCTGGTTTTCTGGTTTTCTACTACTTTGTGAAACTAGGGTTTCACTTTCTGGGAGATCTAGCCACTAAAAAAGGTGCGTTGATGATGCCAAATTGATCCTTAGGGGAGGGCACAACTTTCTAGATAGTTTTAGGGCTGAAAATATTCACTTTTGAAAAACCCTAATTTGCAGGTACGACAATAGTGACATTTTTCTCTTGCAAAAGTTTCTTCCTTCATCTTGGCTCTGATACCATGTTAATGTTTAAGCCATTATTATATATGTTTGCATTTCATTAGATAACAATAGCATAATCCAAGATCACTGAGAAATAAACAATCACAAGAGACACAACATTTATCCTAAGAAACCCTCTAGGGGAAGAAAACCCATCAAACCTTCCTTAATATAGATAGCCAATACAATGCCAAGAGATCTCTATGCTAAAACATAATGTTCTCTCCAACATATGTGCCACTCTCTCTCTCCTTTGTCGGTAACAGATCAGAACTTGTCTCTCAAACTGAGCAAGTGAGTTATGTCTAAGTGAGGCGCTAGCCTCCTTTATTTATACAAGTCTGACACGTGTGAAGTGTCTCTTCTCTGGCAGGGTCAACTTCTCAAACTGGGTGGGTAAACCCACCTTTATTATATGTTTGGGTCTCTTTAATAACTGTTGGGGCCGACTTCTTATTCTTCCTATTACAATTGTCTTTTGACCAATCCGCAAAAGGGGATTTGGTCCTATTACAATAACCGACATGATCAATCCACAATGGGGATTGATCCTATGAATAATATATCAATAATAATAAGAATACTCTTTGCAGTTACAATATTTCAACGGCTAAAACTGTAAAATGCAGCAGAAACAAGCTTGTTGGAATGGTGGTGTCTTATCTGTAAGAAGAGATGTGACGGTTGCGCTCATTCGCAAGAAGATCATTACAATGAGGCTCTGAAGGCATTTTTACAATAAACAGGAATTCCAAAATCCCTAGACAACCAAAAACCTAACCCTAGGAGATGAAGTGCCAAAAGTCATGTGGGCCTCATTTGGGTAAGTTAGTACATTAACTTCCTAGGGTCGTAACGTTTGCATACGATCTCCGTTTTAGGCGTATGATAGCCCATTGGAAAGGTATCGTCGAGGATATTAATTTTGGGGCCTCAATCATGCCTTTGTATATCATTGATTTGGTACGATCCCGAAAAACCTTCATTTAGGCCCTCAAAATGGCCCCAGAAGTTAAAACTGCTAAAAATAGTAAATTGCATTGTCAGAAAACTATTTTGAGCCAATTGGAAAACGTGGGTGTCCACTGATATCCATATGGATCAGTCTGCTATTCATTTTTGTATTTGTTGGATAGATTCTATGAGCTTCTCTACTTGTTGCATGACTCGATCCTCTGCCTTTATTTCTAAGACTGTCACAGAGCGAAGTTCTCTGTTGATCGCTTCTTTCACTTCGAGTTGCTCCATGAGAAACTGTTCTTTTCCTTACTGCATCTGTGATTTTTCTTCGTCGAACTTCACTTGGAGAATAATATTTTCTAGTTCCATAGCTTGAAATTGTTCTACAAGTACTCCATGTACTTGTGTCAAAGCCTGGGTGGCTTGTTCTGTTTCCTCTTGTGCTCGTTGAAGGCGAGCTTAAGCTGCATATGCTAGTCGGCGGATTTGGGTTGGATCATCTCCCAACTCTAGTTCTCCCGATGGTAGGGGTGCAGTGGAAACTGCACAGCTGGACTGAAGGGCATGTTGTACCCCTCTGAGTTTGACTTCAATTCTATCATACATTGCTTCTTGCTTGGCTTCTTGTTTCTTTGCTATTTCCAACAAAGCATCATTCAGGGTTTCTATGATGAAGTCAAAATCATCAGAGGTGAGGACAGTCTGCATCTTGGCTATGGTGGCATTCGATTTCTTCTGGGAAGAAGTTTTCAGGGAAGAAACCTTCCTCTTCTTCAAGGGGTCAACCTTGTCTCTGGACGACGTTACTTCTTCTGGCTTCTGTTCAGCTTCTACTTCGTCATCACCCCCTCAGTCAGGTGACACTGAAGCAATCTTTCCTAAGGTTCTGCTTAAATTTTGGACCTCCTCAGTCTTCTTTTGTTTGTTGGTTCTAGGTGCATTCTTTTCTTTATGAGTGTCCTTTGGGTTGTCAATATCCCAATGGCTATATTGATTCACCATGGAGAAGTGCCCTGTGACGTTGTTCTATTATCCCGACAAAGCTCCAATTTTGCAAATTTTCCTTATGTGAAGTTCCCTCTGGAACCTTTTGTAACTTTTCGATATTAGCTCTCTTCTTACTTATCTTTATATCTTTCTTCCCAATGAGCTTCGTCTCGGTATTCCTTTTTCCATTATGATTCTTATCTTCTTTTGGCATCGTTACTTCGCGTTGTTGAGATTATTTCCTAAGTTTTGAGGGTGATACTTCTTATTTATCTGGAATAGGTACTTCAATCTTCTGTGGGTCTTCTAGTGGTCTTGCAACTTCGACATCCAGGTATCTGGTGTTAAATGGCTTTGATCTATTCTTCTGTTCTCCAATCAAGTGTGTGATCCTTCTAGTCATGAAATATTTTAACTCTTGTTTTTTCTGCTCTAAAACTTCTTCTTCTTCTTTCCTTCTAGCATGATCTCTTTCAATCCAAGATTTTCCTAGTAACATGGTAAATGGGGCATTGTTCTCAATAAATTTAATAATCTCAAAATCTTCCTCTGTCAAAGTTCCATTGGCATTCATAGATATCTGGGTGAGATTTCCACATAGGTTTATCATCTTTCCTCTAAATATCCCTATTCCTCCCAATGAAGGAGTCGTAGCGAGTTTCCCTAAAAGTTCCCAAGTTTTTTTTGTCATGATATTCACCTGTGTTTCCTTATCTAGAACACAGTCAATGTTGAAGTCTCTTATTATTGCTTCTATGCATGCTTTTTCTTTGAAGATCTTTGATAAGTTGACATGTTGGTGGTCATTCAGGGTTTCTTTTATCTATAGCAATACTTTCTCTGATTCTTTCTGGGGTTCTGCCTGAATCATAGTTTCTGGGTATACCTTAGCAATCATTCTAGGGAAATCCAATACTTCATGGTCGAGAGATTTTCAACAAAGACAACTAGGTATTCTCCCAGGGCATTCATTATCAATATGTCCTGGTTTTCTGCAACTGTAACAGAGGGTTAATCCTCTCTTTATTTTAAATGATTCCCATCTCTTCCTGTACTGCGCGCTAGGATCATAGTAGCTAACCTTCAAACATTTATTTCTAGGATCCTACATCCACTTGTTAGTCCAAACATTCTTTCTATGCATAGGTATAACATATCTTTCACTATTCTTATTATATCTACTCATATCAAACCTTCTTTCATCTATTAGTGCCCTAATTTTGAAGCTAGGACATAATCTATCAAACATACCTAGATCCATACTGTTGAAACAAAAATTTCCACTTATCTTACTTCTACAGAGCACAAATCTTTCAGATCTAGAACTTTTCACTATTCTTACCTTTATCAACGTACAGAGCTTCCTGATCCGGATTTATGTAGGAACACAATGAAATACATAAATACACATAAACACAGAGATGCAGCGAAAATAAGGCTTCATTTCATTAATAACAAATGACTAAAATATGCTTACAGACAGAATGGAAATAAACTAGCTAGGGCGCTGGTAGCTTATCTCTGAGAAGAGATGTATCAGCTACTGGCCTCTGAACTCTGTTACAATGAGGCTCGAAGGCCTATTATTATTGAGAAACAATGGAAAACCCTAAACATCCAAAGACCTAACCCTAGGAGATGAAACACCAAGACTATGGGCCCCATTTTTTAGGCCTGGGGTACCGCACCAATCCTTCTTACAATTACTTGCACGTAGCTCTACAAGTATCACACAGTATGCACAAAACACTTACAATCCTTCGATCACATAGATATAGCACTTAGCCATTCGTACTCACTACATTTATTTAGCATCTATTTATACATACAAACTAGGCCTAAACATGGGTAAACCCATGGGTTGACATCCCCATACCCATTACATAATCCCAAATCCCAAAAAGGACCTAAAAAGGGGTTGTGATCCTATGATCTCTGCTTCGTCTTGCGCTCTGCCTTCGACGGCATGTTGAAGTCCAAAAATAGGTCAAACTTGACCAAGGGTCTCCAAAACTTGGTTAAGGGCCAACAGTGCACCTCTCCTCGAGAGCCCCATTATAAAATATACATCATATAGATCGATCTCAACCGTGTGCGGCCCGATGCGAAACGATTGTTCAACATCGTCCCATAGTTCGATCAAATACTCAAGTATTAGTACTTCCTTTCTCATGTTTTGGAGCTTGAAATACTTGAATAACCCACAGTTTCGCAAATCTGCCCTCGCTTGAGGGTCTTGGAGAGCAGAAATATCATTGAACTCATGTTCATGCTCTTTCCACTGTATCATGTCTAAACAACCCGTGAAATCTGCAAATGCAACATTTAAACATCATTAGTCAATTTTTTGTGGAAGAAAAATGTTTCTATTTATCCCAAAAGACAAAAGGATTTTGAGTTTTGCACCTAGCGCTCCCTCAAAACTACCTACAAAGCACTAGTGATCCCTAACAATGTGTACCAGTGTGTTGAAATCGCAGTCGGTGCTCCCCTCAGTTCTTTGACGGATCATCGATCTGTTTGAGCGCTCTAGGGATTTCTAAGGGGCAGTGAACGTTCAAAACAAAATCTAAAACATAGAGAAAAACCATAAAAAATGATGCGAAGGGAAAGATGACCAACCTGGTCTAGACAAATCTGGAAATAATCACTCACATTCCCTGTAGTCGTCACTCGAAAAACACTTCCCAGAGGTGGAAAATTTCAAATATGGAGGAGTTTGGTAAAAAATCAAATGGTAAATGAATTTTTGACCTATTTCACTATTTGATAGGTTCATTTTTTTATATTTATCCTTATTATAAAGTCATTTTTTGGTTTTTAATCTTTTTTCGAGAAGTTATAAATTCTTTGGGCCCAAAACGGTTTGTATTTACAGGATTTCAAGCATCATCTTTCGATAACCTTGTAACACTGACGATCATATTCTTTGTTCTTTCTCGCACTCGCAAAAACATGAGAATGTAACCGAGTAGCCTTTTATCACTTTTTCAGACTCGTAAAGGTTATACGAAAAAGGAAACCCCTAGATTCACCTTTAATCTCTTTTCAGACTCTCTAAATATGAAAATATCTTCGAGTGACCTTGCTTCCTTTCACGCTCATTAAAAGGTCTTGAAAGGGAATCTCCCGAGTAGTAGTTTATCTTTTTTTCGGACTTCAGAGACTAAAATTACAAAAAAGGAAAACCCTGGAGTCTCCTTTAAGTTCTTTTTAGACTCTCTAAACATGAAAAACCACTGCGTTTTCCTTCTCTGGACTCGCTAAAACCACACATTGAAGGGCCCATATGGGAGCGAATCCTTACTTCTTCCAGTTCATTAAACAAAGGAAGAGGGACTTATCGAAGGTGAGTTATATCAAGCATGTATTATCCTCCTCGAGGTCATTAAAATAAAAAGAGGTACACATCTATCTGGATGGGGGAAACAATTGAAGGAAGTGGGTCAAGTTTTCTTTGATAATTGTTACAAATAACTCTTGTAGTCGCCCTTGAACATGACACTTGTTTTTACCTGCATCTTGAACACTTGGATAATTCGCTAAACCTTTGCACTGAACCAATCCTATAATTTTTTCCATTCCTTTAAGTCATCTGATGAATGTCATAGGATCCGTTGCATTATGCTTTGGTCCACGTTACGTTTATGCTGCCAAGTCTCATGTCGTGCCTCAGTGTTCAAAGGAAGTATCTTCCTTGAGAGTCAACCATCACAAATTTCCAGTTTCAATACCCATGTCAGTCCATACTCATTCGATTCACCATCTTACATCGATTTCCTATGTTCGTTTTGTGTCGATGATGAGGGATACATCAAGGCCCTCTTTCAACGAGTCATTTCCTATCGACTTCAACACATCATCTGGGAATAAAGAATTAGAAACCAGTTAGTACCTTAAGACGTGCATGTCTCAATGGAAGGCCTCCTTGACTCTGACTAATCTTGGTAGATTATGAAGTATTTTTTTTCTTTGTTGTCCATTGAATTGCATATATCATGTCATGCTAAGGAGCTTGGAGATCAGGTAAATATTGGATTAAGTGAGCAAAAGATTCGGAACAAGGTACGTCATACTTTATTCCTCTATTTTGATTAGCTTAACTATATTTAAAGGGATGTTAGTGTCCATTTTAATCTTTCTATCTTGGTAGTAGGGGTCTATAATCCAAGAGAATATTCACTTGTTCGCAGAGGAATTTTCCTATAACACCTACACATGCTTGCAAGAACGTCATGGAATTATCAAGAACTCTTCCCTCTAAGTTCAATGACCATGTGCATCAATCTCTGACACATATTCATAAAGGATAAATTTTATAATATTTTAGGTAGAAATTGGATTGGTGTTTCCTTAGTTGTTGGCATCCACCCACTATCCTTTTTGATAATGATGCATACCTCATCTGTTGTTTTTTCTCCTGAGACAACTTATTCTCCTTGAATTAGAGATGCAGGAATATCTTCAAGGGTGTCTTCAAAAACTTGGTATTTCATTTATTTCCATAGTTTATTCATCAGTTTTATTGAAGTTTATGGATAAGTAAGACATTCACATGATATTTGAAAATAGTCAAAGACGGTGTTTGTTTTACGAATTTGGTCTGATGTTTTTGTGTACTTATGAAATAATTGACATCTAAGTATTTTAATATCAATTTGGAATCAGAGCTGGTTTTGACATTTATTTTCAAGTGAATGCTTACAAGGTCCAAATATAAGCGAGTTGAAAGAAAGATTGCAAGTTATAATCTTGAAATTGGTTCAAGGACCTTCACTCGAAGAGGATAAATGGATTCAACAATAAGGTTAGGTCCTTATGACTCTGAAGATGATTCCTTCGAGGCATTTAATTTAATGAATTCCATGGTGGAAGAAATGTATGAGGATCGAAAGAGGGCCAATGGAGAAAGTACATCAGTATATAATGAAACAATAATAGAAGAAGGAGAAGCTGAAGAACCTTTGCATCCTCCTTTGCCTCCATCATCATCATCATCATCGTACTCATCATGATTGTTAGCACTCTGTAAATTTGTTCGGTTGATAAAAAAAATGACAGAGGTAACCTACAAACCACTTTAGAGTTGGGCATTAGCATGCACAGCTTAGAGAGGTCTCTCTCATGTCACTTGGTATTTAAAAAATCAGTTTTCTTTAACAAGTCAATGGCTAGGTTTTGTTGCTTTGAAGGGTTTTTTATAATTTCACTGGCAAGGAAGGGGAGGGACACATAGGGCTATGTAGTCAGAATTATGAAAACGAATGGAGGCACTAAATGGTCAGTAGAACTCTCCAGAGGATAAAGGATAAATGAGGTGATGAATCTGAGTTATAAATTGTAATTTGCAGAGTCTAAGAAGAAAGGAAAAACATATAATTGCATCAGAGCATTAAATAAAATGAATTATGACTTAGATAGGAAGACCTTAACACAATTTAAATTTCTTAAGCCGAGAGCATCACAAGATGAATTCTGGGCCTTTAACTATCCAATTTAAACAGAAGACAGTGAAAATAAAATTTAAGCACACAGGAAATACATACGAAGAAAGAAGACGAAACTCAGACCACCACTATTATAATCTTTTCATGGAAAATTCAAGACATTTGCATGTGTATTCTATTCAACTTCTAAAAATTACATTCAAATTCCAAATAGCTAAGATCATGCCCTTGCACTTCTGCCAATAATTAATACATTTGGAACTCCTAATATTTATACAGGTTGACTTCCTTCGGTTTGAAACCGGTTACAGTGATTATAAAGAAATGTTTAGGTTTTGAAATTGATTACAATGATCAGAAAGAAAATGTTTCTTGATCCGGATTGTGGCTCCTCTAGTGTTTTAGTCCCTTTCTTCACCATTTTTTCTTATTCGGTCTTTCACGTGATCTTCCATCTCTAGTGACATCATTTTTCGGGCCCTGGAAAAATGCATTTTTTCTTACCCAACCTGATTATTTCCTTCCATTGCAAGTCAAAAGGAATATCATAATCTGCCATTTCCTTTATCAGAATCTCCAGGTCAATGAAGGACGCATATGACATGACCGGAAGTCCAAGCTTGACTGCGTTGAACTAGTTCAGAATTTCAAAGTTTGTGATCATATGCTCAACTAATGTAGCTCCTTTCATATTTTCCTCCAGGGTTTTGAAATTAGAATGATTGATTCTGCACTGAGTCAAATGAGCATTGTATTCTTCATGATCATACAATTTTCCATTTCCATTCCAAAATGGTGGAAGACCTTTGGCAAATAATTCTTCAAACAAATCTTTGAACTCATGTACACTATGTTCCATCTGTGTTGCCTTAGTTTGGACTGATTTCAATAGGTTATGTTTAGAAATAACCCTCCTGGCCCAGATAATCAATGTAGTTATGTCTTTAACCCCAATAGTCTGAAGGTCTATAGTAGGAACAATGGTGAGTAGATTTATTGTGTTATGGGCCCATTATGATGGTTTGTTTGCTAAAGTTTCTGTTAGCGTCAGAAGTCACTCCTGGATTGCTTGCAGGAGCAGAGCCCAACGCCCATCAGTTTTTCGTCACGATTTGTTTATAAAGGGTGATCAAATGGAGATAATGGCTCTAGGAGGTATCACTCTAACTCAGGGACTGAGTCTGGTACATAAGGATAGAGGAGGTCTGGAATCCTAACTTCAGCCAGTGGGTTGATTTAAAGATGAACAAGTGGAAGACTTAAAAGAAAGTGAACACACAACTCTGGGCATTAGGCTTGCAGCAGTTTGCAGAGGAAAAAATCCGAAAACAGGATCCTCCTGGTTCAGGGCTTCAAGAAACTGAAAGAGGACTTGACTGGATCCTCCAATTCCAAGTCATTCAGCGTTGGGGGAATTACAAGGACTGATTAGAGGCTCTGTAACTGTTACAGTGATCCATTACAACATCATCCTATAATAGTTACAGCTCGACTGGATCCTCCAATTTCGAGCTGCTCTAACACAGTGTAAACAAAGATATGATAGAAACTGGCATTCATA
>JZKD02S1749077.1:228717-241630 GCA_000966675.3 Picea glauca | reverse complement strand
TTTCCCGATTTGGGTTTCCACGTAAAACACTGGTGTACTGTGTATGTGTATGATTTTTCATTTGTTCATTGCTTATTTACTCTGCAGTTATTGGATAATAATGCTTCATTGATATCGCACTTGGATTATATGGTTAAAAGGGATTAAATTTCTCTATTACTGATTCACCCCCCCTCTCAGTAATCCAACAAGGATTTCTGCTGTCATGTGCACAGGACTTTCAGTTTCCCGATACCCGACTCCGTGGGATCTCTTGCCATGTGTCACAGTTGATGGATGGCTTTGATTCAGTCGGGCAATCGCACATCGCAATTAACTCAGGTAAGAGTTCTCTGCCTTTAGAAACTCCGATCCTCCAATGGACTGAAATCCCGACTTTCCTTTGATGTATGACACGCGTCCTGCCAAAATCAACGGCTAGGATCCCATTGGTTTTTCGAGACTCGAAATATCTCGGCCGTATTTCCCTTTAAAATCCTGATACCAAAATGTTACTAACAGTTTCATTTACAACAATGCACTTATTTATGGTTGTAATGGCTATGTTGTCTTTATCATTAATGAAATTCAAATATGATATGAACTTGGAAGCTTCAGTAGTTATAGAGTCCCAGATGATATTCTTGGCCCCCTGCAATAGACCTTTGCCTCTTAACCTCATCTTCAATTTATTTATTATTTCTTGCAAGACTTCATTTTCCTTTTGAAATTGAGTTATCTTTTCATCCTTTGCCTGCAATTCCTGCTTCAATTTCTCTATGCTTCCTTTCTACCCTTTGATTTCTCCTTCTTTCAAGCTAACTTGTGACATATCCTAGACAAGTCCTTCAGTGTTTGACCCAACTTCTGCAGCATGAGCTGAAACTACAACCTTGTTTAGCAATTATGTCTTCTCTTGTGACCATTTCACCTTTTCTTGTTCTAGCAGCAACACCCTAGCCTTGTAGTCTAATGTCTCTTGACGAAGTGTTTCATTTTCATGTTCTAGAGAAACCAATTATGTTGTTTTTGGATGCTCTATATCATACATTTTCAATTTCTTCTTCAAACTTTGAATTAATTTGTCCTTCTCATCTAATGAAGATTTCAACCCTTGGGGGGATTTAGATTCCAACCTCTTGACCTAAGTCTGCCAAGCTCTGCTAGATGCCTTTTCCTGCCTACACTGTCCTTCCAATTTCGTTGTATAACATGACAGTTTTGAATTCTTTAAACTTAATCTCAAGTAATCAGAATATACCATGTCACTAGTGTGTTTGTAGAACTTGACCTTGTCTGGGGCACTTATGTTATCATATTTTATCTTTATTTCAAAGACTTTGTCTTCATCTGCAACTGAAATATTAAAGGTCCTCTTTTCAACATCCCTTACTGTGAACAAAGAATATTTATGCTGAGAAATATTTTCCACTTCAGGGACTAAATCCCTCATCTCACCCAGGGCTATATTACCAGGTTCTTAGCATATTGTTTCACCAAATATTCTCTAGAATGATAATTTGACTCGGATGTTTTAAAATGTATTTCTTACTGCTAAAAATTATTGAGCTACCTTCACTTTGGAGTTTAGTTTCCTTTTCAACTTCTGCAGTGCTAGTGCCACTTTCCACCATTTCTAGATTAGCTTTGTCTATGAACTCTTCCTCTTATAAATCCATAATTTGTGTTGACTATGTAACCTTCATTTTCTTTGGGGTAGTTTGTTGGTCATTGATGTTCATGGCCTCTAAAATACTTCTCTTGTTGTAAACACTTGTCTTAGGAACTTTGATTATCAGTTTCTGAGGAGCTTGTTGTGGTTGATTTTGTTATAGGTGTTAGCACTCTGTAATTTGCCCAAGGTTGTGGGGGCAGTCACAGAGGCAACATCAAAACTGCTTCAAGTCAGGGATCTAGCCCTCCAAGACTCAAAGAGGGATCTCTCTGTTTGATATAGATTTGTTGGAATAGGGTATTAGGCTACCTATGGAGAATAGGATATGTTTCTGAGTTAGGTAGGTTTAGAGAAGAGGAACCATGGGAAATGGAGTCACAATTTGAGATTTAATCAAAAACAAATCCTACAGACAGCCTTATAGGGAAAGGTAGGAAAATCACTGGATTATTCGTAAGCTTGGGGTATGGTAGAGGGGGGAATATGTTAAGAGGTCAAATTAAAGACAGAGCAGTAAAGAATTCTGTGTTTAACTTTTAATGGAAAACATTGACATTGCTTTAAACTGGGAACAGGGTGTTTTTACACAAATCCTAATCTTAAATCTCTTTGAAACAATGGAGAATACAAACATATATGATAACAGAGGAAAACAAAATCACAATGAGAAAAAACTTCACCAATGAATTTGACACAAGAATCTTGTAGTTGTTGTGACTGTATTATTGAATTGATGAAAATACAAAAGGCTCAGTGAGCTGTTTTACAAAACCTCAATCATGGTCCCCTGACTGATCAACCTCTCCTACACATTTGAATTACTGCAATTTAAAAAATAGAGTCTCCCCAGGCTCAGAACGTCGGATTCAACCACCTCAGCCAAGAATAGCATAAAATCCCCAAAAATTTGGAACTGCAAATTTGGCCGATATTGCTGAAAATAGGGGTACGCTCAGTCATTGATTTATCCCAATCAATGACACCTGTGAAAACACCGAAGGATTTTATTGTGTATTAGATTGTATGGAAAAAAAACATCCTTCTATTTCTCAAATTTCATCTCCACCTCGCCGAAACAACTCCCGCAAAATCGGGATTGTAACAAGAAAAACCAGAAATCTGAAAAATGAAGCTGAAAGATAGCTTTGATTCTCCCAACTGGTGGAACCTTTGAAAAAATTGGGAGAGGTTTTTGTTTTTCAGCCCGTGATGAACAAAAATGTATTTCATTTTTTAAAATTTCATCTTCATTTGCCCAGAATCTGCTTCGCAAGACGAGGTGTAAAAATTGGAAAAACAACGGTTTTGTGAAAATGGGGGAGGGCGGTTTTGGAGGGGTAAGTGGTATTCTGGACCCCCCCTGAGGTGGTAAGTAGTAAGTGGTCTGGATCGGAGGATTTATGATGCAATATATGGATGACATGTTGGGACAGGGCCTGCTGGAAAAACCGCCTCATTCCAGACCCCCCCCCCCATCGTTAAAGGCAAAATGGTCGAGGGGGTCTGGAATCGCCTGTAGACCATCCATCTGCACATTGTCATGATGAATGTATATCTGTGTTCAATTTTTATTCACCATTCCATAACCCCCCCCACCATTAAAAGTAGAACATTCGAGGGGGTCCAAAATCCACTGTCAATAGTTGATCTACGTGCCGCTAGATCGATTATCGATCTAAGCGCGTTCTTTATTCTCCAGGCATGAATGCAGCAAAAAATTAAGCTTATTTATTTTGTGGGTTTTGTTTGCTACTTCCCTTTATTTTGTCTCCACGGGGTTAGGAAACACCACTCAGCGTCAACAATCATGAATTTTCTTTTCTTTTCCTTTCCTTGAAAATAATTTGCAGAAATGAAATATTATTTGCAAGCCAAAATACATCCAGAGTGAAAATTTTCCAGTCAACAAATGATCCTATGAATTATAGGGTTATAACAGTGGCTCCACCTGGGGATGACAGCTCTTTTGGGAGGTGTCAAGAACCACTGAACTGTGAATATGCAGACCAGTGCTTTATTCATTGGGTTGATCCCAAAATTATTTTGCAACCAGTACCTATTTTGATCTTTCAACTGAAACCAAACCGAAATGAACACTCTTAAAAAAGATATGCTCAGAATGTTAAACTTATTCACATTCTCCTACCTACCCTATACTACTAATAATTTTGTCATTCTAAATGATACAATAATGCCAATGCAGCCAGTCAAGCAACTTCTCTACTAGCTCTACTCTTTCAATATTCTTAATCAATATAAAAAATAGAACTTGCGTAGGCATCATGAAATGTTTTTCATCCTGATCTTCATTACAAGGATATTAATAAACCTAACAGATAACAAAAATACTGGGAATGCATTGTGGCTCTGTGATGAACAATTTCTCCATATAAATAGCCACTAGATAAAGATCGACTTGACCAATTACTGGATATTCAAATTTAACCAACTCAACTTCATGATTTGATGTCATAGTTATGCTCTTTGCATCCTCATGCACTTCCTGACATGGATGAAAATGTTCTAGTGGGTTCTGAAATGATACTTTTGTTGAACACATCCCTGTAGTTGACTGCCTGATCATGTCAATATCATAACATCCTTTTAGCCTATAGATAGATGATGGAAAATGGATTTGACGACACAAGTCATCCAACACATCAGCTATAGGGTCACAAAATGATTTAGAGAAGGGTTCCATTGGCTCTATTGGTACTTCATGGCTTACACTGTGACTTTCAACTAGAATCTAACCAAGATTCCCCCTCAAAATATGAAATGAAGAGGCAATGAATCAAGATGGATCAACTCATCACCTATTTCAGGCTTCATGATTTCATCTGAGGTTTGATCTTCAATAAGGATCAAGGGATGCACTCCTGGATCGGCTTTTGTATCTCCAATGGCATCTTCAACTAGTTTATCAGAGAATTTTTTGTCTTCACTATTTACAACTGGCCTAGAGTTTCTTTTCAGAAATTGAAAAGATGAGAAACATAAGGGAAAAGTGTTTCCACTTACTTGTAGATTTTCTGCATTTTCCTCATCACTGTCATGATTGTTGTGCAAAGGTTGATTGTCGTATCTGAGTTGTAACTGATCTTCTTCCTACCAACGACATGTTGTTGATTTCTTTGAACAGTCCACCTCTATTTCAGCCTTATGATCATCATCATACTGATCACACTTGGATAGATTATCCAAGTAGGGAATGTCATCAAACATGCACATCATATCAGTTGGTTGTTCCTCTGCAAGTTGAGATGGAGCTTCATCTTTGACTACGTCATGAATTGAATACATGAAAGAATCATTATCCAAACCATGGTACCAAGGGTGAGCTGCAAAATGTTTGGGAACTGTGACCTTTTCTTTCTCTGAAATCAATGGAACCTGATGTCTTTGGACATCAAGCTCCTCTTTTATGCTAATCTTTTGCAACATATCTTCTATGGTGCTAACCAAAATGTCTAGTTTAGCTTCTGAAGATTTGAGTTGCTCCTTTTCTTTTTTCTTTACCTTTGACCTTTTGATCAACAAGTTGATCTCCACATCAACTGTAATGTTCTACATTTCTTCGAGAGTTGCAGTGTTCCTTTCTCTTAATTAGAATGCCATCTCAGGATTGAAGGCATCTAGGAAATGCAAGTGGACTGATCCTGGAGGTGGCCTTATATCAATAGGCATTTCACGATATACCTTATTGAACCTTGATGAAAACTATTGTACTGTTTCCCCTGGCTGTCTTTTCAAATGGTCATACTCTTCTAGGATGAGAAAAACATTTCTCATGACCACCCATCGATCTAGGAAAGCTTGTAAAAACTGATGGAAATTGTTAATTCTTGCAGCTGGGAGATTTTTAAACCAGTTCTTAACTTTACCTTGCAAAGACAGGGAAAACATCCTTATATATACATCGTCAGCTTCAACCTCATAAAGGTCAAGGAAATCTTCAAACCTATGGATGTGTTTTTCAACAGTAATATTGGCATTCTCTCCATTAAACCTGGGAAAATTATTGGTGTAATTTGCAGGGAGATCATGGATAATAGGAGGCAAATATAGGGGTTTGTATATATCTGGGATTTTGGCAGGTATAAGAGGTGAAGCAAGAGGCTTACAACCATCCATAGTTTTAGCAAGAGTAGGAGATAAAGCAGGAGGCTTATGTCTCACTAGGACTTCTACATGTGCATCTGGGATGTGCACAGGTGTATGAGTATGTACATAATCTACAATTAGGGATCTGATCTCTTGAGGCTCATTAGTTTGTAGATGATCAATGTAACCTTCAACAATATACTTTTGATCAGGCTTAGAATAAGACAAAACATAATTGCAGATAAAATCAAAGATGTCTTGAATGCAATTTGAGCTTGAGTACTTGGTATTTCTAGGTTGCTTGGCCATGCTTTAGGTTCTTCCTCCAGTGGAGACTTTGAGTTGGCACTGTCTGGAGATAATTGGAATCGCCAGGTGAATGATATTATCCTTCTTGTGTCTGGTCACTGTCCACCATCAGTGATCAGATCTGGAACTTTGAAGTGCACTACTGGGGAGAGTCCCCAATATGGTCGCCATTATGTTAGCACTCTGTAATTTTCCCAAGGTTGTGGGGGAAGTCACAGAGGCAACATCAAAACCGCTTTGAGTCAGGAATATAAACCTCTGATACTTAGAGAGGGATCTCTCTATTTGATATAGATTTTTTGGAATAGGATATTAGGCTATGTATGGAGAATAGGATATGTTTCTGAGTTGGGTAGGTGCAGAGAAGAGGAACCATGGGAAATGGAGTCACAATTTGAGATTTAATAAAAAAACAATCCTACAGACAGCCTTTCAAGGCAAGGTAGGAAAATAATTGGATTCTTCGTAAGCTTGGGGTATGGCAAAGGGGGGGGAATGTTAAGAGGTCAAATTAAAGATAGAGCAGTAAATAATTATGCGTTTAACTTTTAGTGGAAAACATTGACATTGCTTTAAACTGGGAACATGGTGTTTTTACACAAATCTTGATCTTAAATCTCTTTGAAACAATGGAGAAGACAAACATATATGATAACAGAGGAAAACAAAATCACAATGAGAAAAAACTTCACCAATGAATTTGACACAAGAATCATATAGTTGTTGTGACTGTATTATTGAACTGATGAAAATACAGAAGGCTCAATGAGTTGTTTTACAAAACCTCAATCATGGTCCCCTGACTAATCAACCTCTCCTACACATTTGAATAACTACAATTTATAAAATAGACTCTCCCCAAGCTCAAAAGGTCAGATTCAACCACCTCGGCCAAGAATAGCATAAAATCTCCAAGAATCTGGAACTGCAAATTTGGCCGAGATTACTGAATATAGGGGTACGCTCAGTAATTGATTTCTCCCAATCGGTGACACATGTGAAAACAAAGAAGGAGTTTATTGTGAATTATATTGTCTATAGAAAAAACATCCTTCATTTTCTTAAATTCCATCTTCACCTCGCCGAAACAGCTCCCGTAAAATCGGGACTGTAACAAGAAAAACCAGAAATCCAAAAAATGAAGCTGAAAGACAACTACAATTCTCCCAACTGGTGGCACCTTTGCAAAAAATGGGAGAGGTTTTTGTTTTTCAGCCCGTGATGAACAAAAAAAACTTTTTGTTTTTAAAATTTCATCTTCGTTTTTCCATAATCTTCTTCACAAGATGAGGTGTCAAAACGGGAAACACAGCGGTTTTGTGAAAATGGGGGAGGGTGATTTTGGAGGGGTAAGTGGTATTGTGGACCCCCCCTGAGGTGTTAAGTAGTAAGTGGTATGGAGAGGAGGAGGTATGATGCAATAGATGTATGACACGTTGGGACAGGAGCCACTGGAAAAACTGCCTCATTCCGGACCCCCCCACCATTAAAGGTAGAACAATAGCGGGGGTCGGGAATCTCCTATAGACTGTCCATCTGCACACTGTCATGAGGACCGTAGATCTGTGCACACTTTTTAGTCACCATTATGGATCCCCCCCACCCCACCATTAAAAGTAGAACAGTTGAGGGGGTCTGAAATCCACTATCAGCCATTGATTTACATGCTGCTAGATCGACCGTCGATCTAAGCACGTTCTTTATTCTCCAGGCGCGAATGCAGCAAAAATTTAGGCTTAGTGCTTTTTGTGGGTTTTGTGTGATACTTCCCTTGATTTTGTCTCCACGGGGTTAGGAAACACCACTCAACGTCAAAAATCATGAATTTTCTTTTCTTTTCCTTTCCTTGAAAATAATTTGCAAAAATGAAATATTAATTGCAAGCCAAAATACATCTAGAGTGAAAATTTTCCAGTCAATAGATGATCCTATGAATTATAGGGTTATAACAGTAGGGTTTCCTCCACTTGTTGTGTTTGTATTGGTTGCAACATTTCTTCCACATCAACACAGACTTCTAGATTTTCCAGCTTATCAAAACCCTCAACCTGTTCATGCTCATAAGGGGCCTATTTTTTCATCAATCTTCTCTTGGATATGATTTGGAGTGGATCATACCTTCTTCCATGTAGTTGTGAAAAAACAAACTCTTTGAGCTTTGCTTAAAATTAAGATAATCATGATCTAGATTTGACAATGAAGGGGCTAATGATAAAAGGGAACTTAAGGTTGGAGACTTTATGCAACTTCAGGAAATTCTTTGTCTTAGATATAATTCTCTTCCTAATGAATTCAAGGGAAAATATTCTAGGAGGCAATAGGTAAGGGGATTCATGATAACTATAAACCCAGATTATTGTTGAGTGCATGAATAGTACCCAATCCCCCACTGTTTTTGATCCAGATTCGGATCCAAGAGTTGGATGGGGCTGAGAAAGGCCTAAAAAATCAATGTTCTTATAATGGATTCAAAACAGACGTGTCCATAGGCCTCGTCGATATGAACCCAACACAACTTGAGGGGGATAAAATAGACATCGTATGCACAATTTATGGTGATCTTCTCATTTTTACAAACAGGAAAAAAAATGTTGATTGTACAGTTTCTACAGTCTGTATAGTGTCATGTGGTAGCTGACTATACAGGTCATATGATCTATAGAGTATGTGGCATCACAGTGGAAGATTCCATGCAGTTGACGTGGACCAAGTGGGAGGTGACATGTGTCACCACTGAAAGGGTGACACGTGGCACACGTACAGATGATGTGTCATGCCCGTACAGTGACACATGGAAGACAATGACTGGACAAATGTGTTGACTGGGAAAATGTGGGGTCCAATCAGATTGTGACACATGGCTTGGTATGATGTTGATCGGGAGGACTGATACAGACTGATAGACCAGACTCTGACTTTAAAAAGTTCAAAAGGAAACCAAGCATGACTTCAACCACATATTTGTCATTGTCTAGACCTAAAACTTGACTCAATAGGGAGAAGACCCATTGGACTTAAATGACCATTATATTTACATTCATCGACAAAGACAAACCCTCTGAAAAATGTTCAGGTTTGATAATTTTCTGTAAAAGGAGAGCTCAGACCTCTGATGGACATTCTCTATACACCCTAATCAGCTTCTCCTCATTGAAAGGTTCATAAATTGTGGAAAAAGACTCTGGTATACCGAGGGACTCTCAAATTGACAAACTCTCTACTCTACACAAGACCTCAAACCCTTGTTTATTCACAACAACTCTTTCTTCATGGGAATATTGTTCGGTGCACCAACCTATAAATTCGGGAAATGAGAAAGCAACTTCGACAGCATAAGGGACTATGTTGGCCTGGACTACTTCAAGGAACGGTATACATATTCATAATTTATCGGACATGTTTCTTCTGGACACAGAGATAGGAGAAATAGTGATTTCGACATAAAAAACATCTGCGTCTCTGTCAATTAGGGATTCTTCATTTTCCACAGGATCTTCTTATGTTATTGATTTTATGATGGGATCCATGGTTGTGATGAAAAATACCTGGAAACAAGCGGAAATGGCATGAAATTGGTGTATTGTTGAGTTGTAGGTGAAATATGGTGGTCGCGCCAAGGTTATAACGGTCCAGGGTTCAAATATTAATCAATAAAATAAATGAATAAATGCCCTTTTATACTTTTCCATTTTTCGGGGGTGTGATAAAGTGGTTTGAGGCAACTCGCTTTTCATCCCGAAATGCACCTAGTGCTGCCACGTACCTCCAATGGAAAACTGTGGTTTCAATTTTGGGATTTCCCTTCAAAATTAAACCATGTGCGGCTTCTTCCCCCGAAATCATTCTCGATTGTTTATATTGAGAAATCACGATCTAGGATGTTTTAGACCCGATCAGCTTAGTGCTCCTGTCAGATTATTACACATCAAAATCACTCATTACGATGATGTCCTAGTGTTGTCATCACCAATTTCACAAGTGTCATAAATATAATACTGTCATCTTGTCTATGTTGTGTCTCGGACGACATTATCAAGAAAACTTACAAGACACCTCAAAAGACTGGTTTTGAAGAGGAGAAGCCATTTGACAAAGAGTACAAGTCTTTTTCCACTAAGAACCCCACTCAAATATCATTTTTGGAAGGTAGCATTCCCTTATACACTGTCAGGGAGTGTTGGTGCTCTGTGCCCTCTTTTGGGGGAGCGTTGCAACGCTCTGTGCCCCATTCAGAGGGAGTGTTTCCCTTTTTGAGCGAATTTTGGACTGTTGAGAGAAATTATGGAAGAATCCCCTCAATATCTGAAGGTGGTTGGATTTGAATCTGAGGTCAAGCCTTGATCTTAGGTATTATCCACAACTGAAGGAGAAGAATCCTCAACTTATCCCAAGAATATATTAAGTGGTTAGGCCTCTCCAAGCCTATATAAGGAGGCCTTCTCATGGTGAAAGGGAGATGGAGACATTGTGAAGCATTTTACTTATGATATCATAAGGGAGATATCATTGAAGCATCATCATTCTGCGTGTGGATTATTTGAGCAAGGGTCTGGACAAAGAGAGATTGGTGAAGTTGTTTCACTTACATCCATGGTTGTAAGCATCACTTTGTTCTCATTAATATAAATCTATGCTTGGCATGTTTCCTTTAAATTTTGTGTATGTTTCATGAAATTGTTTCTTTCATAGATCCATTATGAAGCTAATCATGGTAGAGTATGAAGTATCGTTGTTGTTGTTCATTGTATTACAGGACCTTCTGAAGAACTTGGAGATCAAGATCAGCCTGGATCAAGCAAGGACAAACGTCAGTAAAAAGGTATTTACCCTTATTCCTTATTCTTCTTTGATAGTTTAGCTTTATTAAAAGGAAATTCAGTGTCCACAATAGCACTTTTATATCTTGGTCATAGGGGCCTAGTATCCAAGTGGAAATCTACTTGTCCGCAGGGGGATTAATCTTCAACAATGTTGTAGTTTTGGGCAGCTCATGAACTAGGATTGAAAGTAGATTTACGGATGGTACTCTTGGGAGGGCATAGGATAGAGTCGTAAGAAGGTTTCTCGATATGTAGTGACCCGAATGGAGAACTAACAGAAGGATAACTAATGGTCAAAGGAGAAGGATCTGGTAATGAACCATTAGAAACTTTTTCTTTATCGGGTTTAACTGGAGTGTCGTAAGTCGTAGAGAGAGTTTTTAAATCAATGCCACTAAACATATAAATGTGAGCACTCGTGGAGGCTTCATCATGATAAGGGTGGTTGGTACTACCCCCAGGAGAGGGGGTTTGAGAAACCATAGACTATTACTGAGGAAAAGGTTGTGTAAGCAAGGCAAGTTGGTAATTTCCCTTAAAAAATTTGGCCACTTCATCACGATGTGGACAGACTTGGGTGTAATTATCGTCACTGCAAATAAGACATGGGAAATTTGATTTCCATTGTGGTTTCTTTTCGTTAGCAGGTGGTGGGTTTTGAGCTTTAGGTTGTTCATTATTATTATTATTTTTGTTTTGTTCTTTTCCTTTTTCTTACCTCTAGGTTGTTGTGAAGGGGAAGACTGAACTGCATTCACCTCAGAGATTTATGTATGAGAGGAGGTAGAGGAGGGTGTGGTCGAACTAGGAGTGGAAAAGGAAGTATATCGAGGTGCATCTCGAGCCGACTGGGATGTAGATTGAGTTTTGACAAAACCAATAACGCCATCTGCATGTGATGAGGATGAAGGTTTGGATGGATCGTTAGTGGCATGGGTAGAATTAGGAATCAGCTCATATAAAATACCATACTGTGAATAAAATAAATCTAAGTACTGGGCCCTAGAAATGGCTTCTTCTTCGGTAACTATGCCACCCATAATGATAACACGAGCAATCGAGGGTAAAATATTTTTCCCTCGTGGACTATTATAGTCCTTAGTCGTTTAGTTAGTCAGAAAAACTGTTACTGTTGATGTCGAGGTGGTCAATGCTCATCTTGATTACAACCTGTTACTTGGAAGAAGTTGGTTTTATGCCATGATTTTTGTAGCTTCTTCGGTGTTTCGATGTGTGCAATTTCCTCATCAAGGAAAAATTGTCACCATTGATCATTTGGATTACTGTACACTTGACGCTCTCACTCCTTATACCAACAATATTCCCTTTTTGGGAGATCACAAGATCACGTATGAAAGTGTTGGTGTTGTCTTGTTGAAATACTCTATCCTTATGGATACCTTCCCTACACCACTTCCACCCACCACACATCATATTTCCACAATCAATATGATTTCAACTACGTTTTACCAATCCTTGGAATCATCTGACCCTTGGATTGTACCTATTCCATTGGAATTCGATGCACTAGGTGACACCATGCCACTTAGTCCAGCCAAAACCTCATATGTTGCTATCCAATTGTTGGCAGCCAATTCAATTTTTTTTTTTTTTAATTGTCATATAAGCTGCCTACACCTTTTGTCTCCTAAACGTCAAGTCATCATCGCATTGTGCAAGCAGACATTCTTTTTATTTCATGCGACAATTGCAATTTGGTTTCGATCATTTTTCACGACTGAAAGCGTGAAAACTCCTCCATCTTTTTGGACTGTCATGATTTTCTCAAAGGCACTTACCTTTGGTTTGCTATTAAGTGGCTGGAATAATTTTCAAACTATGTCCATTTACCTACTTTCGCTCTGATTGCACAAACTTGGTTTTATTTATTTAATTGATGAGGCATTGAGAATGATAATCTATGAATCATACTTGATTATATAGGGGTCATGGTTAATCTCGTTTCTATATGATATGATCCTGACTATTATAAGCTCTTGGCTTATCGATTTTATGAAATCTCTTG